>MU377048.1:0-145891 GCA_022495195.1 Xylaria digitata
TATAATAAAGTAGAGTAAGTACCCCTGCATATAAAGTGGCCTACAAGGTACGCCAAGAAAAGTGCGAAACTTGCTTGTGTGCGAAACTAGCTTGTGGGATGCGTTATATTAAAAAAAATTTATTATATTTTTTATGTTTTAATAATAGCTAATTTTTATTTAGCATTATTATTTTGTTGTATTAATAATATATTTGTTGGAATAACTGGTATTAGTTACAACTATATATGTAAGCACGTATAAAGTTATTGTTATATACAGAGTTATTAGCACGTGCGCACCTAATTCTCTTTATTATATTAGCTTGTACGCTAGCAAAAGTTTTTTACCTAAAGTAAAAACTTTGCTTTATATAAAGCCTTTTTTTTATATAATAAAAATATAAATGAATATAATACAATAAATTATATTCTATTTTATGCGTATGTTTAACGTACAATATTGTACAAAGCTTATTTAATACTGATTAATAGTTGCAAAAGCATTTTTTATACAACTGCAAAAGCACTATAAATTAGCAAAAGTAAAAACAAAAGCATTTACAGCTTAACTAGGTTTTTGTATTATACTTTAATTTTTTTGTTATATAAATATTATTTTTTTAACTAAACTAAGTATATTTATACGTTAAAAAAACAAAAAAATTAATTTTATTGTTATATAAATGTTATTTTTTTAATAAAACTAAGTGCATTTATATTATAATAAAAGAAATAGTATGTAATTATATTTGACAACTTGTTATATAATAGCAAAAATAATAACTTGTTTGCTTAGTTTTATTTGTAAATATAGCATTAAATATTTTATATAATGCAGTAAAACTTGCTATATTATAAACTTTAGTTAATTTTATATATAAAAAAATTGCTAAAGACTTTGGGTTTAGGTTTAAAAACGTATAAAACTATTTTAACTTTAAATATTAGAAAAAAAGCGTTAATTTAAGTTATATAATTCTAAAATTGCTAAATATATAAATAGCGTTTTAAATTATTAAATATTAATATTTAAAAAATGTTTAACAAAAATTTTAAAAAGTATATATAAAAGATTTTAAAAACTAAATAACAAATTATTTTTTTTAAACTTATTATATATTATGCAAAAAATTACTTTAAATATTTAAAGCTAAAAGCGTACAACCAAAATTAAAAAAGTTAAACTAAACTAAAAGTTTTATATAAATTGTATAAAACAAATATAATTTAATAAAAAATTAGCTAAAACTTTTAATTATTTAAAACGATTTGTTAGCTGTTATACAAGCATTATTAGTTTTTTTTATATTAAGTTAGCAACTTTATATAATATTATAAAAGATTTTAATTTTAAATATAACTATATAAACTAAAACTATATAACTAAAGCTAATTTAAAATATATATTTTTATATTTTTAAAAACTATTTTGCTTAAAACTATATATAATTAACAATTAAAAACTAAAATACTTTTAAATTAATATATAAACGTATAACAAAAGCAAAATATAAACTAAACTTTTAATTAGTATATAAATATTTTGTTATTTATTATTTTTAATAAACTTTAAAACAACAAACATATTTTTATATAACATTAAATTTTGTACTAAATAGCTTTTTAATAGATTTATTTTTTATAAAAAATGTATAAAACAAAATAATTTTATTTAAAAAGTATGCAATTTTTTAGAAAACTTAAAAAAAAAAAAGGAATTATTTAAGTTAGCTGTATAATTTGTTATATAATAAAGTATGTTTATTTATAAATGTTTACTGCTAACTTAAAATTATAAAGAATTAATATTATGCGGTATTTTTAATTATTTTAAAAAGTTGTACAAAAGATTTTTTTATTTATTATATTAGCTTAAATAAAACTTAAAGCAAAATCTATTATGCAATAAATAATTATTTTAATATTAATATAAATTATAGTTAATATTAAGCTAATTAAACTACAATTATTTTTGTATAAATAAAAAAAAAGAATTTTAATTTAGTATTATATAAAGTATTAAATTTTATAATTAACAAGCTTGCAAAAATATAACGCGCGCTTGGCGCAAGTTATTAAAAAAAATTTTAATTAAGCATAATAGTTGTATAAGCATGTTAAAAAGTATTAAAACTAGTTATAATATTTATATTTTAAAAGCTAATATGTAAAGGCTTTTTTTTTGATTTTAAAACATATATTTAAGTAGCAGCAAATAATTTATTAAAGCATTTTATACAATAAAATAACAATAGTTATTTTATTAATAAAAAGTATAATTAAGGCAGCTGTATAAAAAGCTAACAATTTAGGTTTTAATTTAGATTTTTAAGCTAGTTATAAAAAAAAATTAACTAAAGGTATTATATAAAAAAAAATGCTTTATATGCAGCAAAAAAAGCTGCTAGTTATTTAAATATATATTTTAAAAACAAGCTTGTATAAAAAACTAATATTTTAATTTGTATAAAATAATTTATAACATTTTATTTATGCTTAAAAAATTTTTAATATTTTTAATAAAATGTAAAAGATTTTTAAAGTTAAACAAAAGTAATAAAAATATTAATAAGGAATTTAGCAGCTAATTAATTTAATTTTTAATAAATAATACTTTTTTTTATTATATAACTAATAAAAACATTTAAAACTACAAAATAAATGTTTTGTTTAACTAGTTTATACTAAGTAATTAATATTATATAAAATATTAAAATAAACTATAAAATATAAGCGCTTTAAACTATTTAATAGTAAAAAAAGTATAATTAAAAGCTTATTTTAAAATTTATTTTTGTATAAAAGTAAGCTAAACGTTAAAAAATATATATATTAGATTTAGCGCTAATAATATTATAAGCGCTATTAGTATTGTATAAATAAAAAATTTTTTTAGTATAACAATATATTATATTTTGGACAGCTTTATTTTTTTTTTATTTTTATTAAAGAACGCTAACAAATTGCAAGCGTATTTTAATAACATAAAAAATATTATTATATAAAAAAATAGCAAAACTATTTTTGTTATATACAAATAAAGATATTTATTTTTTAATATTAGCTTATATAAAGCTAAAATATATTTTATAAAAACAAAATTATAATAGTTTTATTGTTGTTTTAAATACTTTTATATAAAAAGATTATATAATAACGCATCCCCCAATTGACTTGGCCACCCAATTGAATAGGCCACCCTTAGAACCCATACAAAAATCGTCTATGCTTTATCACGTAACTATTTAATAACTTTACGAGTTTTACTCCTATAATAAAATGAATTATATTGTTAGATTCTTAATTACAAAAGGAATTCAATGATATATTCCTTTTATTTATAGCTATTTTATTTATTAAGTTATTAAGCAATACGCTAAAATAAGCGCTAAAATAATCTTTGCTTAGCGTTATATTAGCGTATTGCTTAATAAATCGCTCAATAAATTAGCTATAAAATAAACAAAAATATTATTGAATTCCTTTTTTAGTTACAAATCTAACGGTATAATTTATTTTATTATACGATTAGAATTGGTAAAGTTATTATATTGTTAAATTGTATACATTTTTATATATAAAATAATCTTTTAAATCTTTTCTATTTTTTAAAACTGTTATAATATAAATATAATAAAAAAACTAATATATTTGGATTCCTTATTTAATTACGAATCTAACGGTGTTTTCTTTATATTTTTACGATTTTTATTAGTAAAGTTAGTTAAAGGTTTATATATAATATTATATAATGGTACATAGCAGGGGGGTGGCCCATTCAATTGGGTGGCCAAGTCAATTGGGGGATGCGTTATACTTAATTATATAAAATATAATGTTAACTATTTTATTTTAAAAAAGATTTAAAAATTTTGTTATTATTGTTAATTATATAACTAAGCATTTAAACGTTTTAAATTTTTAATTAAAAATAACTGCAATTTTAATTATAAAGTTATAATAAATGTTATACAAATAAATAATAAGCAGGTTTTTTATATAATTAATACAGCTATATTATTTTAAGCAGCAATATTTCTAAAATTTATATTTGTGCAAAATGTTTAAAAAACGTTATACAAGTGCTAAATTAACGTATACTAAAGACTTTTTAACTATATTATATATAATTTAAGTACAAATTTTTTGTTTAAAAAGTTTTAAAACTAAGCAAGAATTATAAGCACTTAATGTTATATAATGCTTATTAAAGCATACTAAACAATTAGCAAAATTAAAAAAACATATAAGCTATTTTATTATACGTATAATATTTTAAAAACAAAACTTAGTTATTATATAAAAAAAAAATTAATTTTATAAATAGCAGTTAAAATTTTAAACAATATTGCTAAATTAAACAGCATTGTATTAACTTTTTTTATTTTTAAAGCTTATTTTAAAATTAATTAAGATTTGCTTTTTTTGCTTAATATTATATAAAGAGCAAAAGCTATTAAAAAGGCAATAAAAATGCTATACAAAAAAAAAGCAAAAGTTAAAATTAATTGTATAATTAATTAATACAACAAGCTTGCTTTATATAACATATTATTTTTTTTTTTTATAAAGCAAAGTTTTAGTATAACATAAAAAAAAAATTAAAATAGTTTGTACAAAATATAATTAATTAAAAAATTTAATATAATTATCAATTTAATAAACAGTTTAATATGTTTTAAATATATGCAAATTAAACTGTATTATTGTATAACTAAAAAAGTTATTTTAAATGTATAAAAAATAAAGCTAAACAATAAACATTTTTAATTTATAGCTATATAAAAAAAATAAAAACAACTTTAAAAAATAAATAACTTTTATATAACTTTTATATAATAAGTTAGCTAGTTGTTTTTAACTTTTAAAAAAAAAAAAAATTATTTTTTAGCTGTTAAGTTGTATAAAAATAGCATAATTAATATATTTAGCGCTTTATTTAAAAAATTAAACGCTATAAAAATTAATAACTTTGTTATATAAAATATATTTTAGTTTATAAAGTATAATTTAGTTAAATATAGCAATATTTGCATTTTTAAGTTTTATTTTATATAAAAAATTAAAAAAAAAACAATTAAGCTGTACAAAAAGTTAAAGCTTGTTATATAAAGCTATAATAATAGTAAAAAAAAACAGTTTTTATATAATTGTTAACTATTTAGCAGATAAGCTAGCAATTATTTTTTATATTAAGCTTTTTTTTAATATGCAATTTTAATATATTAAGCAAGCTTTAAAATATTATATAAGCGTATATATAATTAAAAAATAAGCTAGCTAAAAAAATCTTTATACAATTATTAATAAAACTAAAGTTAAAATATTTTAATAAAACAATTTTATAAATTATATAACTTTTATATAAATTAGCAAAATTAAAGCTATACTAGTTTAAAACTTATTATTAGCACTATTATAAAAAACTAAAGATAGCTGTTTTTATATACAATTTATATTTTTTAGTTATAATAAAGCTATTATATAACTTTGGTATTACTAGCCTTTAAACAAACAATATATTTAGCTTTATAACGCCTAATTTTTTAGCTAAAAAAAAATATAAGCTATAACAAGCTAAGTTTTATATAAAACTAAAAAAAATATTTTGGCTAAACTATTTTATAAAGTTTAATAATAAATAAATTATTTTATTGTTTAAAAATAATATTATTTTAATACAAAAAAGCTAAGCAAATTAATTAAACTTAGTTAACTTTTGTATAAAAGATTTTGTGCAGCAATATATTTTGTAATATGTAAAAAGCGCATATATTAGTAGTATTTGCTAGCTAAAAGCAGCATATAATCTTGCTGCTGCAGCTTAAATAATAAATTTTAAGCTGAACAACATTGTAAATTTAAACAAAAGAGTTAAATAGCAAATAAATAATTTAAACTGCAGCTTAATTTTTATATTATTAAATTTGTATTATATAAAACTGTTTATTTTTATAAATAAATTTTTTGTTAATAATGCTAATATAATTTTATAACTTAGATTTTTTATTATATTAAGTATTAAAAACTGTATAAAAGCAGACTTAAGCTTTAAAATTAAAAAAAACATTATATATTAAAACTTTAATAAGTACAAAAAAATAATTAAAAGCGTACTTGTTAATAAGTTGTATAATATAGTTAATAGCTTTAATAGCGCTATTGCTTTTTATATAATATTTTTAAAAATTATAATTACGCTAAGTTTACTTTTTATTTTAGCAGTTCTATATTTTAACTTAAAATTGTTATATAACTGTTTAATAAAGCTAAATATAATATAAAAAAAGCGCTTAATAATAAATATTATATTATTTAAAAAGTTGTACAAAAAAAGAAAAATCTTTAAAATATAATAAATTAATAGCAAAAATAATTTTGCTAATATGTTTATAAAAAAAACGCTAAATTAAACATTAAAAACTTTTATATTAACAAATAAACTATTTGTATAAATAAAAGCATATGTAAACAAAACTTAAATAATTATATATAATTATAATAATTATAAAAAAAAAAGTGCATAATAATAAAGGCAACATATAAAAGTATATTAACTTTAAAAAAACTTTAAAAAACAAAAAACAACGCAAACTTTATTTATTTTTATTTTTTTTATTATATAACTATTTTTTTTATAAACATTTTAACTTTAACTTTTTTTTAAATATAATAATTGTAATAAGCGCTATATAATTTTTAAACATATGTTGTATAAGCATTACTTTAAAACTTTATAATTTAACAACATTTATAAAACAGAAAATTATTACAATTGGCACAAGCATTTTATTTGTATAAAGCAATAATAGTGCTGTATAACTAAATAAAAACGGCTTAAAAATAATTTTTGTAGTAAATAATATGTATAATAAATAAATTTAGCAGCTTATAAGCCAAAATTTGGATTTAAATGTTAATTAAAAACATTGTAACAACTTAAGCTTTTCTAGCTTACGTATAAAAAGCTAAAACTATTAGCAACATTATATAATAAACGTATAATAAAAAAAGAAATATATATATTAACGCAAAGCGAATACAAAAGCTAACGATTGTTAAGATTATTTGTTGGGAGCAGTATAATATTAAAGCTAGGCTTTTGGCTGATAATTATAGGCGTACAACTACTATTGTTAAACATATAAATAGTATTTATTGTATGAGTATATGTGTGTATATATATATATATATGTATGTGTATGTATGTATGAACAAAGGCAAATAAAACGTATAAAAAGGAAAAATAAAGATGTAAAAAAAATAAAAAACAGCTAGGAATTTTGGCAGTATTTATGTTTAAATTTCTTTTTGTATAATTAGCTTTTTTTATATAATTAATTTATTTATATAGCTAAAGATATATTTTAATTAGAATATGATTTTTACTGTTTGTATAACAGCTAATAAGATTGTATAAACTAGCAAAATTGTGAACTTTGCTGGCGTATAAAAGCAAACTTTTAACTAGTATAAACCAAACTAATAGCTTTATAATTAGTTATTTATACTTTTAATTAATTAAACTAATTATACGATTAAGGCAGCAGCTTTATAGTATACTTTTTATAATTTGATTAAAAGAATAAACTATTAATTTAACTTTATATGCAAAAGTAATTATTTAACTATTTTTTTAAGACTTAATTAAGTTTAAATAGTTGCTTTTAATACTGTATAAACTATGTATGCATAGCTGTATAATAGTTTATTTTTTTTTTTTTTTTGTATAATAATAGGTTGCAACTAAAAAAAAAAAAAGCTAGTGTTAAAATAACTAGTGTTAGTTGTAATTGTACGTGTAAGCATATATAAAGTTATTGTTACGTACGGGATTATTAGCACGTGTACACTTAATTCCTTTTATTATATTAGCTTGTACGCTAGCAGGAGTTTTTTATCTGAGGTGAAAACTTTGCTTTATATAAAGCCTTTTTTTTATATAATAAAGATATAGATGAATATAGTACAATAGATTGTATTTTATTTTATGCGTATGTTTAACGTACAATATTGTACAAAGCTTATTTAACAATATTGCTTTAAATTAAGCAATTGTTTTTAAATTATTAATAATTTAAGTTTTTTTATTTTTTAAATCTTTGCTAACTTAAGCTATTATATACTTATTAATTTTTTTTATAATACTTTGTAAATAGTTTTAAAATCTTGTTTTTGTTTATTTAATTGTTTTTAATAATTTAATATTATATGTGCTTTTTTTAAATTAATTTTGTTACTACATTTTTAAGCTATTTTAATTTGTTTTAATAGTTATATTATTTATATTTGAAATTTTTTTTATTGTTAAACATTGCTTTTTTTTTTAACTAATTATTGTTTATAAAGTTATTATTAATGCTTACAGTTTTATAAATAAAAGTTATAATTTTATTCTTTTTTTTTTTTTTATAGTTTATTTGTTTGCGTGAATTTTATAATTACTAGCTTTTTTTTAGCAAAAACAACTTATATTTTATATATATACTAATTTTTTTATATATAAATGTATTTTGCATTTTTAATATAACGCATCCCTTAATTAACTTGGCCACCCCATTGAATGGGCCACCCCCCTGCTATATACCACTACATAATATTATATATAAACCTTTAAATAACTTTATTAATAAAAATCATAAAAATATAAAAAAAACACTATTAGATTCGTAATTAAATAAGGAATCCAAATATACAAGTCTTTTCATTATATTTATATTATAACAGTTTTAAAAAATAAAAAAGATTTAAAAGATTATTTTATATATAAAAACGTATACAATTCGACAATATAATAACTTTACCAATTTTAATCATATAATAAAATAATTTATACTGTTAGATTTGTAACTAAAAAAGGAATTCAATAATATTTTTGTTTATTTTATAGCTAATTTATTAAGCGAGTTATTAAGCAATACGCTAATATAAAGCTAAGCAAGGATTATTTTAGCGCTTATTTTAGCGTATTGCTTAATAACTTAATAAATAAAATAGCTATAAATAAAAGGAATATATCATTGAATTCCTTTTGTAATTAAGAATCTAACAATATAATTCATTTTATTATAGGAGTAAAACTTGTGAAGTTATTAAATAGTCATGTAATAAAGCATAAACGATTTTTGTATAGGTTTTAAGGGTGGCCTATTCAATTGGGTGGCCAAGTCAATTAAGGGATGCGTTACTTTATTAATTATAATTAATTTAAAGTTTTTTTAATTACTTAATAATTATATTTATTTAAGTAGCTAGCTATATTAACTAAAATTAAATTAGTTATATTATAACTTAAATATAAAGTAGTAATAAATATTAGTTGTTATATAAAAGGTTTAATTTATTATTAACTAATATATATGTTTAATTATATATATAACGCTTTTTTTTTTAATTTTAAAAAGTGTAACAAGTTGTAATTAAATTAGTTGCAATATAACACTTTTATAGTTTTAAAGTTTTATAAAAAACTATAACTATAGTTTTTTATATTATTAAGTAAACAGTTAACTAATAAACTAACTAACTGTTTAAACAATTAACTGTTTAACAAACAGCTTAAAAAATAGCAATAAACTAAAATAACTAAAATAACGTTATAATTTTATAATACAAACAAAAAAAATTTCTTGTATATAATAATAACGTAGTTATAAAGGTATTTTAAAAACTTTACGCATTAACAAATATTATATTTTTATTTATATTAACAGTTTTAACAGCTAGCTTACAAATTATTTAACTAACTAATTAGCAAACTAACCATTAATAATAAACAACAATAAATAAAATTAAGTATTTAACTAACTTTAACAGGATTTTAGCTTGTAAAGTGAAATAAAACCAGCGCTTTTAAAAGCGCTTTTTAAACCTTTTTAAAAGCGTGTATTAAAAAGTTATTTTTTATTTATATGCGCTTTATAATACTAGTTATATGTGCACCCCCGGCTAAACTTCGGATAGTTTTATAATTACACATGTAACTATGTAACTTAATTCTTTAGCTTACACTAAAGTGCGCTTTTGTCCCGTATTTACTAGCGCTGTCTTAATTAGCTACTCGCTTAATAAATGTAGGGCGCTCCGTTATACTAACTAAAATAAAATGTAATAAAGTATAACAAACAATAAGTAATTAATTATTTAACAAGTTGTAATAAATTACTACACATAGCAATAAACTATAACACTTTGCAAAGCTTTGCGCTAAACTGTAACACACTTTGCAATAAACTAAAACACTTTAAAATAAACTGCAATATACTGCAATTAATAGCAACAAATTAAAAATTGTTAATAACTAACAAAGTGTAAAATAATAACAGTAATAATTTGTATTAATAATGTAAAAAAGTAGCTTATTTACTTAATTAAGCAACTTAAAAGCTAATAGTAATACTTAACGTTGCTATAGTTTGTAATACTAATTGCTATAGTTTACAAGATGCAAAAAAATAAAGTTTTTTATATAAAGTAATAGTAAAAAAATTGCTATAATTTTATGTAAAAAAGTAAAAACTAGCGTAAACTTAAGCGCTTTTTAAAGTTGGTTTGCCATTTTAGCTTTAAACTATAAGTATAGTTTAAAGTTAAATAATAAGCAAATTGTATTTAAATTAACTTTATTTTAAGTTAATTTTTATTTACAGTTAAAACAAAGTATAAATAAAGTAAATATATAACGTATAACACAAGCTACTGAAATATATAAGCTACCGGAACATTTTTTTAATTTTTATATATACATTTTTAAAACATTAATTATTTAACAACTAATAATGCTGCTATTGTATAAAAAAAAAATGTAAAGCTTGTATTATAAGCTATACAACGCAACTTAAAATTATTTATTTGGCATGCTGCAACTATATATAATATTTTTTGTATAATACTTTATATGCAACAGTAAAATTGTTTAGCAAAAGCAATTATATTAAGCGCTAAACAAAAATTAATAAAATTTAAAAAGCAAACTATTATATAATATATAATAGATTTAGTTTTGTAATTGTTTTTGCTTTAGTTAAATAGTGTTAAAAATATAGCTAATTTTTTTTTGCGTATATATAACGCAACTATAGTTAGTATTAACTAGGCTTTAAACTTTATATAACGATAACTTATTTTTTGTACGCGTTTTAATCGAAAAATTAATTATTAGCAAGTTTTTTGCAAAAATTTTAACATATATTAAAAATGGTTTAAGTTTGTACAACTTATAATAACAAAATTTGAAATTATTAAAAAAAATATTTATAACTTTAATAAAACCAGTTTTATAATAAGCAAAATATTATTTAAAATAGTTGTTATAACTTTTAACTGGCGCAAACAACTAAAAGCTATATATTAAAGTAATTAAAAATAATTATTTGTTATTTAAAGTGTTAAGTTATATAGTTATATAGTTTTACTATATATTATTTTAGCAAAAAAAAATTATTTTTTATTGTAGTATAAAAATAGCAAATTATTGTTTAATTAAGTTATTACAACAACAAAAAACAGCTAAATAATAAATAAATAAAGTTTTAATTAGATTTAACATTTTAATAAACATATTGCGCGTTATACAAAAAGTATTTATTGCTTATTAATTTTTAATAGTTATAAAAGCTATTACTTTATTAAATTTAAGTTATATGCTAAAAACTATAATATTATTACTTTTTGTATACTTTTTTATTTGTTATATTGTTTTTAGCTTTTTAATATTAGTTATTTTAGCTTATTAAAACGTATATATATAAAAAAATTAACAAATTAATATAAGTATATATTATACATATTAAAAAAAAAGATTTTTTTGCAGCGTTTTATTAAACGTATAAAGCATTTATAACTAAATTAAACATTTAAAAAAGTTTTTAAAGTACTAAATTAGTTTTATACAATTTAAATTATATAATTTTATAGCTTAAAACAAAATTATTAACTAAAACACTACTTAAATTATTATTATCGGCTAAAAAACATTTATTTTTTTAAGAATTATAAACTTTATATAATATTAAAAATATATAATTTTAAGCTAACTATATTAAAAAAAAGATTATATAATATTAAAATAGCTTGTTAAAAACTATTTTAAAAATTATTAATTAAGTTATAAAAAATATAATATTATTTATATACAAAGTTTAATTATTAAAAAAAAAAACGTAGCACTTTAAATAGCAAACTATAAATTTAGCTAACGCTGCTATATAAAAAATAAACGTATTTAAAATAAAAAGTTATTTATTATATAGCAAAAATAAGATTTTAAAATTAAATAAGCTATTAAAATGCAAATTTCGAATAAAATACGTGTAAATAGTTGTTGTATAAAAGTGTTATAATTTAGGTGCACTATTAACTAAACCATTAATTAAAGTGTGTTCTTTTTAATTTTGTTTGCCTATATTATTATAATTTATTTAAGTGTGCTCCGCACACTATTTTTTGCTTTTATAAGCTTTAGTTTTATATAAAACCTATTATATAAAATATATATTATATTGTACTTGATTTTAAAAGATTTTTTAAACGTAACAATTTTAAAGCTTTTTATTTAAAAGTTATTTATAATATATAACTATTATAGCTTTAAAACGACCGGCTTGTTTTATTTTTTTTATAAAACTTTTATATACAAGTTATTTACAAAATAGCAACAAAATATTTTTAAGTAATAATAAAAGCCGAAAGCTTTTGAATTTTTTTAATACTAATATAATAAAACTAAAAAAAGCTTTTATTTAACTACTTTAATAACAAAATATTTAATTAACTGCTAAGCTTAACAAACTAAAGAAATAATTAAAGCAAAAAAAGCAGTTTATATTAGATTTATATAAACTGCGTTTTAAAAAAGCATGTAAAACAATTATAAAAAAAAAAAAAAAAAAGTTTTAGAAACTAAAGAATTAAGAAATTTAAAAAACTTTAACAATTTAAACATTTTTTATTAAACTTTTTATTATATTATTTTTTTTAATTAACAGCTTAATTTTAGTTATTATATTAAAAATAACTTTTTTAATTTAAAGCTATTTATATTATTATCTTTTTTATTATTTTTATTTTTTAGCTAAAAAAGATATTTTTAAAACTAAGTTAAACGCAGATTTTATTTGCGATATTATTAAAACAAGCATAATAATAAGTTTAATAATAATATAGATTTAAGCAGGCTATTTAAGTTTAAATATTTTTTATTTGAAATAAATTTTATTTATAACAAATAAGTTAAATAGATTTAAAAGCTAAACTTTATATTTATTAGCTTAATATATAAATTTTAGCGTTATTTTAAACGTATTTTATATGCATATAGTAAAATGGACTAAGTTTGCAAAAACTAATATTATAGCTTTATTTAAAGCTTAAATAGCAAAAACTAGTATTAATATAAACATAATTAAAATGCATTTTTTATATAAACTAAAATTTTTATTTATTAGTTAGCTTTTTTAAAAGCTAATATTAGCAGCAAGTTAAAAATAGTTAAGCAGTTATTTAATTAAAACTTTAAAACTTTCGATTATTATTTTATTTAAATTAAAAATTAAAAAAGTAAGTAAACCGATTTTAAAAAAGTTATATTATATTATTAAAAACTTTTTGTTACGTTTTAAAATAAAATATTTAGTTATTTTAACTTTTTATTTATTAAAAAGATTAATATAATAAATGCAGCTATATAACGTTAAAAAATAATAAAACTAATTAAAAAAAATTAAAACTAAAAAAATTTTAAGCGGTTTAAATTTTAAACTAACTTTAAATTAAATAAAAGCTTTTAATAATATTAATACTTAAATAAAAAAAATTATTATTGCTAAAGCTAAAAATATATTAATATAATTAAAAGGCGTAATAGTTATTATATTAACAATAATTAAAAAGGTTTTAATTAAAACAGTATAAGTAATAAGTATGGGCATTATGTTATAAAAAAATTTTTATTAAATAGCAACAGCTTTTATTTTTTAGCAGAACGTGCTTATAATAGTAGCAACTTATATAAAAATTATAAGTTAGCTATAAAAGGTGTTAAATGCTTTAATTGTAATTAAATAAAGCATATAAATTATAACTGCTTGCAACTTTAAAAAGCTAAAAAGCGAAAAATTTAAAAGATTTAAATTACTTATAATTTAAATAGGTATTGTTTAAAAGACAATAATAATGCTAACTATATTTAATTTAGGTTTTTATTAAAGGGTTATATAAATAATAGCTAAAAAAAAACAAGTAGGCTTAGTTTTTAAAAATATTAAATCTAAGTTTAATTAATAGTTTTATATTTTAATTTTATAACGTTTTTATATTTTTTGTAATATTTATATTATATTTTTTAAAAAACCTTTTATTTAAACTTATATTAATTTAAATTTATATATTAAATATAATTATGTTAATTATACTTTTGTTTTTTATTATAAATTAAAAAAAGCTTTTTTTTGTATTTATTTTTTATAATATGCTGCTAATAGCGCTTTTTTTATTTATAGCGCTTATTAGGTTTTTTGTAAATTAATTAATAGCTGTAAGGTTATTTGAAAATTTTGCTGCGCTTATATTGCTATTAATAAAAATAACAAACTTAAAAGCAGTTTTGTTTTGCTATTTTAATTTATTTTAAAAAACTAAAGTATTATATTTAATTTAAGCTTTAATTAATAATATTTTAAACTATAGTTAAAACATTTTAAATAAGTAACAGCTTTTTAATTTGCAAAAGCTTATTATAATTAAAAGTTTTATTAAATAATTATTTAATTGCTTAAACTTATATAATTTAAAAAAATAAAGTTATTTTTAATTTAGTTAAAATTTAAAAAAGTTTTAGCTAAGTTTTATAACCTAGCTAATTTTTTTAGTAATAATAAAGCTAGCTTACTTTTTTATTTTAGGCGTAATAATCTTGTAATAAACTTGTAAAACAACGCTATAGTTTTTTATTATTTTATATATTTTTTAGCATAAAATAAGCTAACAGCTTTATAAACTTAGCTTAATAAAATGTTAAAAAATAAAAAAATATATAAATTTAAAAGCTTATGTTTATATGTTAATTATAAAAAACTTAATAAAATTATAGTAAAAAATTGCTTTATTTTTATTTTTATTTTAAAAATATTAAATAAGCTGTTTTATACTAAAGTTTTTATTAAAATTAATTTTAAAAACGTTTATTATTATATATAAATTAAAAAAAAAAACAAATAAAAAATAGCTTTTTATATTAAATATAATTATTATAAATTTTTTGTTATATTTATAAGTTTATATAATACTTTTGCTACTTTTTAAAATTATATATAAAAAATATTTAACAATATTTTAAATATTTTTTATTTTGCATATATAAATAATATATTTATGTTTTTAATAAATAAAAAGTTTTATATAAAACATATATAAAATATTATTTAAAAACTATAAAAAGCAAAACTATATGCTAAACTTTTTAAGTGCTAGTTTTATTAAAAAAAACTTAACTTTTTAAAATATGTTATATTTAGCAAAAAAGTCGAAATAAATTTTAGCTATATTAACACTATTTAAAATTAGCTATTTTTTTGTTTTTATTATAAACTATAAAAATTTTTAAAGTTTTATAACTTTTATTGCTGTTTTATTAAAAAGTATTTTTAAATTATAGCTTTATTAATTAAATATTTAAAACAAAGCGCAACTAAAACAAAAAAAAGTTAAATTTTACTAAATAGTTTAACGTATACAGCTTTTAATAAGCTAAAAAATTTATTTAAAAAAACTATTTTTTTTATATATTTTAATTTTAAAAAGCAAATATTAATAAAAACTAATTTTTTTAAAATAGCACTAATAAAAACATTATTATAAAAAAATAATTAAAAATAATAACAACTTGTTTTATTTTACTTTTATATGTTTAATAATATAAAAACAAAATATAATGTTTTTAATTAAAAAATGTTTGCTATTATAAAATGTTTTAAGTATTAGCAGCACTATTTATAAAAAAGCAAATTATTTGTTAAAGTTTTAATTAATTATACTAATTTGTAAACTTTTATAAAAACATTTAAATTAAATAATAAATAAGCCTAATAATATATATATTTAGCTTTTTTTAACTTTATTATTAAATATAAAAAAAGTAAGCAAAATAAAGCTAATATATTTTTATGCTGCTTTAATTATATAGCTTATAAAGCTTAAAATACTAATTTATTTTTTTTGTTAAAACAAAAAATTAAAATAGCTAATGCTAAAATAAAAAATTATATTTTTAAAACTTTTATAAAAAATTTTTGTTACTAAATTAGCTATAAAATGTATTATTTTTATGCAAGCAGTTATATATTATTGCGCGCGTATAGCTGCAAATAATAAAAACTTTTAAAACCTAAAGATCTAACAAAATTTATAAAACCTAATTTTTTAAATTTAAAAAAAAAATTTTAAATATTGTTAGCTACGCAAACAACTTTTAAATAAACAGCTTATAAAGCTTTAATAGTTTATTAAAAATTTTTTATTATAATATAAAAGCAAAGCTTATATTTTTTTTAAAAAATTAGTTTATTTTTAGCTTATTAAGCTATATTATAATAATTTTATAGCTAAACATTTTAGTTAAAATTATATATTAAAACTATTATAGCAAAAGTTTTATTAGCAAATTATAAAAGCAGATATTTACAATTATATAATTAAATACGCTATTTGTTTTAAATTTAAAATAAAACATTACTAAAAATATAATGTTTTAAATACTTTTTTAATACTTATTAGCTTTATAAAAAAACTATTTATAAACTTTATTACTAAGTTATTTAAAACATTTTATTATAAAACTATTATTAACGCAATATTTATAATAATTAACTAATTTATTAAACTTATATATTTATTTTTTATTAATATTATTATTATTGCTATTTAGTTAGCAGTTTTATTTTATAAAAAAATAAAATGTTATTTTAAAGTTTTTATAAGTATAATTTTTAACAAAAATTTTATTTTTACTAATTAGTTTTAGTTAGATTTATATTACTACTTTAAAATTAAAAAAAGATTTTTAACTGCGTTTTATTTTTAAACTAATAGCTAAACTAAAAAAATAAACTAAATTATAAAAAGCTACTTTTAATGCTTTATTAATAATAAACAAACTAATTAGCTTTAGCTATTACTGCAAGCTTTTTTTACAATAAATATAGCTACTAATAACACTATTAAAAAGTTATTTTTTAAAGCATTATATAAATATATTCCAAAATTTAAACCTTTTATTAAAAACAACTTTACTTTAAAAAAAATATTATTAATATAAAACTAGTTATACAAATTAAAAACTATTTGCAACAAATTAATAAATTAATAATGTAATACAATTAAAAAATATATAAAAAATTATAACGTTAAACATATTTTTAAAAGTTTTTATATTAAAAAATTAATAGTTTTATTAATTTAAAACTTTAAATTTTAAAATTATAAGTTAGCTTTTAAGTTTATTAAACTTTTTAAAATCTTAAAAACAGTTAAATTATAAGCATATTGTTTAGCACTTTTATATTAATATAGTTGAATTTATAACATATTTTTTATATAATTATTAAAACTTTAAACAGTTAAAACTTTAAATATTTTATTTATGCTTGTATTAAAAAATGCTAAAAACAAATAAAAAATAAAAAATATAATAAAAAAAATAATATATTAAAATAAACTATATTATAAAGTTAAATAAAAAAGCTAGCCAAATAAATATAATTAATAAGTATTAACTATTAATATTATTGCTTTTATACTTATTAAAAAATTTAAAAAACAATAAAGTTATAAAAAAAAATAATAAAAATTAAAGCTATTTAAGCTAGCGTTTTTAGTATAAAAAGACCTTAAAGCTAAATTAATTAATCTTTAATAAAGTTTTAAAACATTAGTTTTAAAAAACGTTAACAAAACCCGAAATTTTAGCGTAATAAAAATTAAACTTACTATTTTAAACTTTAAAAATGTTTACGCTTTATTAATAAACTATACGTTAACTAAACTTAACTTTATTTAGTATTAAATTTAAATATATTGTTATATTTTAATTTATTATTATAAGCGTTTTAAAACGCGTTACTAATGTTAGTTTTAATAAAATTTTCGATTTTTTTAACAAATTGTTTTACTATTAAATACTAAGCAATATAACCGGTGTTTAAAAGCTAAAAACGTAATATAGTTGCTTAATAATATTAAATACGCTGTTTTATAGTTTAAATAAGTTAGCTTTAAATATAAAACAAAAATTATAATAACTATTAATAACGCTAGCAGCAATAAAAAAAATAAACAAATGTATTAAACAACGTTATTTAGCTGCATATGTTTTATAAACTAAAAAATGCTTTTAATTATACTTAAGTTAACAAAATAAAATAAATAAAATAAAAAAAAATATAATTACTTTGCTATTTTTAATTTTATTAATTATATTATACACAGCTTAATAAACCGTAAAAAAATAGTAAAAACTTTAAAAAAGCTAAAATTAAACAGCTACAATTTTTTTGCAATAAGCTTTTAAATCTGCTTAAAAAACATTAATATTTGCATTAGTTTTAACTAGCAAAACAAAATTATTATTATTAGCATAACAAGCTTAAAACATATATTTATTTTATTTAAAAAGCTTTAATATTTAAATAGTTTCAAATTATATTATAAAAAAAATCTGGATTATAAGCAGCAATTTGTATAAAAAAATAATATAAAACAATTTACAGCTTAATAAGTTTTATAGCTTTTGCTGCAGCTAATGCAAAAAAATAAAGTTGTTTTTTTATATATATATATAAGATTTTTAAAAGCAAGCTAGCTTAAAGCTAAAACGTATATGCTGCAGCGCTTTAACACTAATAACATACAAAAAAATTAGTTATGCAAAAAAGCTTTTTGCAATAGCCAAACTTGCGCTAACGCGCTTAACAAATCTAACAACGCTAATAATAAAAAAGCATAATAAAAAAATAATAAATAATAAAAGCAATAATTTAAATAAAAAAAATAAATAAATAAAGCTTAAAAAAGATTAAAATAAAAGCGTAATTGGCAACAACTAAAGCTAAAACTAATAAGAAATGCTGGCGGCAACTAAAAAAAAAAAAAAAAAAACATAATAAGCTATATATTTTGTTTTCGAATCAGCTTGCTAAATAATTTGCGTTTAAAGCAACGCGTTATTGCAGGCCTAAGTATTTAAAAATCATTTAAAATGCGCAGAATTCTTTTATTGGCCAAAAATTCCTATTGTTTATACCTATTTTCTATTAATCCTAATTAATTTTTAGCTTTTGATTTTATATTACATTTTATTATAATTTTATTTCTAATTATATTAGCACTACTTATAACAACATTTAACCTTATATTTAGGTTAAAACAACTTATTATAAAAGAAAAAAATAATTATTATAATTTAAGTGCATTACTAACTAAACTACTAATTAAAATATGTTTTTTTTAATTTTGTCTGCTTATATTACTATAATTTATTTAAGTGTGCTTTGTACACTATTTTTTGCTTTTACAAGCTTTAGTCTTGTATAAAACCTATTATACGGAATATATATTATATTGTACTTAACCTTAAGAGACTTCTTAAACGTGACAAAAAGCTAGTGCAGCGTGCGTACAAAAGTGTAAAACATGCAGCAAGCTTAAGCATAATGCGCAAACTTATTAAAATGCTATAAAAACATTTAGTAATAATATATCCGATTAAATTTAATTAATTTAATATGTTGTAGTTAAATTATTTAACTTATATGTATAAAGGTGCAAAAAAGTGTTTTAGTAGCTTGTATGTTTTGGTAGCTTGTGTTGTACGTTACTCCTTTTTATATATGCTTTGTTAACTAGTTTTTATATCCTTTATAACATTGCTTCCATTTATTGCTTAACATTAGCGGTAGTATTTAGTATTGCTATGTAAAGGACAAAGAGCATTAGCTTAAACTGTGTTTACATTATACTTAAAGATAAAAGAGATAGCATGTCGTTTGTTTTTTATGCGTTAATGGTTGCCAAACATAAAGTGTTTTTGCACATACTTTACATTTTATATAGCTGGCTAATAACAATAGATTTAACAGAGGATATTATAATATAAGTTGGAGATGGTGACTACTAGTTGTATCGCTTAATGTGCAAGCATCAAACTATCACCAAAAGCTGATTGGTATTTTAGGTTAGTTTTAGCATTCTTGTAACTATGTATGCGAGTTCAAATAAAAGCGGCAGTTCTAAAATAAGAAACCCAAACTATTGGCATAGTGCTATTAATAATTGTAAGCAGTGGTAGATGGATGACTGGCCAATCTACGCATCCGCATTCCCAGGCTGTGGTAACTTCGAGACCATTTTTTCAGCCAGAGCAACGAGGGAGCTCGCGTTAGTTATATCGAGAGTGGACAGCTCGACGCTCATCTTCTGGCGGATTAGGTTACGGAGCTCAACAGCCGACAGGGAATCAAGCCCGTACGCCATCAAGGGTTTCCCCGGCTCTATTTCATTCTCAAGCCTTAGGATCTTTGCAAGGTGTCCGGATAGCACTTCGACGCCCGCCTTGCTCAAGGTCGCCGCGTCAGATCCTGACTTATGCAGCATTGCGAAGGTTCGGAGCGCGTGGTCCCCCTGGTCGCCGCCACCACTCTCTTCTATCCCACCTGTCCCGCTGTCACGGTCCTTATAAAGGTAGCTGAAGCGGGGCTCGTGGGCCATATCCGAGTTGTCCCATGGTAGTGGATAAGCGATGCCGGTGATCAATTGAGTACCGGCGTCCTTGAAGAGCGGCGTAGTGGTATCTTGCTGCATGATGGAGTAGGACAAGATCCTCCGCAGCATGCTCTCATTAATGGGCACCCAGCTGCGCTTGTCGAACCGAGCCTCTAAACCGTTGCCTTCTTCGGCCACGTATCCAACATCCTCGATAACACCGAGATCAACTGTATTGGCACGCAGGCCCAGTGACCGTCGGTAACTTGCGAACGCATCGAGAAACGTGTTGGCTGCTCCGTAATTAGCCTGGCCTTTGCTGCCCACAACACCCGAAATACTCGAAAGCATAGTGAAAAAGTCGAGTGGCTGGTTTTGCACCTCAAGGGACGCTTGGTGGAGATTCCAGGTCCCCTGGACCTTTGGGTAGGCGGCACCGTGGTAGTCATCTACCGTCATGTTCTCGTATGGTTTGTCCTGCGTTTTGTATTAGCCAAGTAAATATATAATCAACTCTAGACATTTATACCTTAAGAACCATGGCTCCTTGGATAATACCCCCTATATGGGGTATTGTGGATTTAAAAATACGCCTTATGAAATCCATATTGCCGACATCACCCTTGGCTTCGGTGACTTCGCATCCATAGGAGAGGCAATTCCGCACTACCCTGGCTGAGGCTTGGTCGCTAATGCCGCTCCGACTGACAGCGACGATGTGTCGAGCTCCATGTTGTGCCATGTGAACGGCTAGGGTTCCACAGGCACCCTTCAGACCTCCTACGATCAGGTACGAAACATTTGTTCGCAACTGAAGGCGCCGAACAGCCGGCCTAACTTGCACCTGTAAGTCCTTCTTATTTTGACTAGATATAACGATCTTGCCGATGTGTCGCCCAGCTCGGATATGGGCCAGGGCAGCGGGAATGGCGTCAAACCCAAACACGGTCATGGGAGTGATCGGTTTAAGGTGACCCCCTTCTATTAAGGGGAAAAGTTCATCGAATAGGCTGAAAGGGGAGGTTTAGCATGACCCATTTTGTAACGCAGCATAGAGTGAGTGGGATTCAACGAACCTTCCAATCCGTTTGGGTGTAATGTCCTTGACGTAGGAAAAGTCGACTGCTCGGAATGAGCAATTCCTATCAAACGGCTCCATAGCCAAGCTGTTACGGTCAACTATATCCCTCTTGCCGATTTCGACCATGGTACCACCATCGGCAACAATTCTCCAGGACGCATCTAACAATTCGCCAATCAAGGAATTAACAATAACGTCCACACCGCGACCGCCTGTTTCTCGTAGTATCTCCTTTGCGAACTGAGTGTTGCGAGATGAGAACATACGGCTTCGGGGAATGCCATAGTTTTCCTCCAGGAATTGGCGCTTTTCTTCGGTACCAACAGTAACATAGATCTGTGTTGCGGTTTATCGTTAGTTCCGTAGTAGTTTAGAGATGAAGGGATTCAATATACCTCTGCTTGCTTGTACTGGGCCAGCTGTAGGCACGCAACTCCCACACCACCGGTCGCAGAGTGGATAAGGACAGACTACCCTCATCGCTTAGTTTCAAAACGTTTGGAGGCGGGAGGGAGGCATGACTTCTTACCTGGCCTTGGCGTATATTTGCCAAGTGATATAGCGCATAGAGTGAGCATAGATACACTGATGGAAGAGTTGCCGCTTCCTCATAGGTCATTGATGCGGGTATGACGTGGCAACGGTCGACCGAAGTCCGGACTCGGTTGGCATAACTGCCCATTTTCAACATACATACCCTGTCGCCGACCTTGAACTTGCTCACTCCTGAGCCGAGCCGTGTGACGAAACCGGCGCACTCCAATCCGATATTGTATTCATCGTCCGGGACGATGCCCATCGTGATGGCTACGTCCTTGAAGTTCACCCCTACGGCCATCACTTCGACCTCGATTTCGCCTGCCTCGATCGGAGCCTCGCTGCAATGAGTCTCACACCACATTAGACTCTGCAGAGTGCCCAGTCTCTCTACCCTAAGCTGTACTTGTGCTTCGTTATCATAGAAAGATTTAGCGACAGGCTTGAGGCCTTCGATCTCGGCCCGTTTGAAGTCATTAACAGCCGCATCCGGGATGAGCCTCTGCACGTGCAGCACGCCCTCCAGCTCCATATATTCAGTCTCGGCCCACCCGTTGTCATCTTCTCGCCCCAATACCCTAAGCACTTGGTCAATGGCCCGGCTCGTTGCCTGGCCCGTACTGTACTGGACGTCGAGCGTGGTCAGCTGGAGACTAGGGTCTTCATGACGTGCAACGCGGAAAAGTCCATGTACGAGTGCATTGTCCGGATCGGTAACGCGGTGCTGCGCGCCCTTTGTAACCCAAAGAATAGGGTTGCCCGAAGTGATGAGTTCCTTGACCGCTTCCCACTGCTTCTCGCCGGCATGTTTCAGCACCGGCCCATACAGCTCATCAAGAACCAGCACGATAGTTTTGGGTGTCGGTTTAGAGAACGGATATGTTTGGTATGTGATTGACCATCCAAACGCCTCGAGTTTAGCTTGCAGAGAGAGCGGGAGGCCTACTGGGCTATCCTCGCTAAGACGAGCAACAACAAGGTTCTGATTAGTTTCTAGTTTCTCAATGCTAAGCTTGCTTACTAGGTATGCTGAGCCGCTACCTGTATTACTGGTGTTGGGAATCTCGAGTACAGAGCGGAAACCGTTGGACTGGACAAGATGTTGCCAAAGATGGCCACGGTTGCTTTCTTGAGGAAATATGATAGCTGCCTTGTCATCCCATGAGGTGGAGCTCATGGAACTCTCGGGTCTGCCTACTTCAGAACCATAGGAGGTAGATGGCGTTGCGGACACTTCTGCCTCTGGTGTGCTGATCTCAGTACTCTCATCGTGTCCTGCGAGTTTTTCCACGTCTGCTGTCATGAGCTCATCCCTAGGTGGTATTATCAGCGTAAGGGAGCTATTGGAGAGAAGCGGTTCTAAGTTTTTGACTAGATCTCCTTCGTTGGTCTCCGTTTTGCGCGTTTTTAGTATAACTAGATCGTAGGCTATTTTGGTCGCAAGGCCAAGACCTTGCTTTTCCATACTGATCAAAGAGAAGGATGTATTGGTATTTCCTTCAAACTTTTCCTGGACCTCAATTACAGTTCTGGCGTTGGAGGAAGCAAAATCATATTGTGAGTATGCGGCTCTAGCTATCGAGTCGCCCGCTCCTTCAAACCAAACACATGAAGTGTCTGCTTCATCAAGGTTGATTTCCATGACCTTTAGCGCGGGATTCTTACTTGCAATAAGATGAATCACTACATCGATTTCGCTACTATGAGATGAATCTTCCATAGCAATGCCTTTGATCTGGTCTTGCGTAAGAAGCGTAATGTCCGGCTTCCAGATGACACTGTTGAAGGTGTGTAAATCATGCTTCGGGGCCACGTCTAATTTGACATAGTTGAGGCCAGTGATGCGCATAATCAATGCGCCTGTTTCTGGATCGTACACAGAAGAGTTCGCAACCCAGCTTTTGTCCTGATCGAGCCGCCCGCGGCCAGAATATACCGACGTAGCCTTTGATATACCATCGTGTAAACGGTCAGGGACCTTATTAACGATGACCTCGTCGACGATATAGGGGATCATGGCACCTCCTACGTTAATGCGCTCCCCTGCCATGTTTGCGGGGATAGGCGTCTGAAAGCAGCCATCCAGTGCTGCGGGATGAATCGGATAATATGACTGCGGGGACCATGCCGAGTCAGGTGGCGAGAGTGATACTAGAGTGCGACATGCACGCTGTCCGCTAGTCGCTTCGATGCTGATTAGCTTCTGGAACGCAGGCCCAAAGTCCATGCCGATCTCGCGCTCAACTTTGTACCACAATTTGGCGGATTGAGGCGATTTCAGCGTGAGGTCCTCCAGGGTCTCGTCGACGTATTCATGAATCTGTACCAATCCCCAGCAGTGCTCTGAGGCTACGTCTGCCTCGGTCGACGAGATGTGGAACTCATGCCACTCTTTGTTACCGGCCACTTTGTGCAGCGTGAGCGACAGCAGGGTATCTTTCCCCTTTTCAATAACCAAGGCCCTGCTAAAGCGCACGTTCCGAAAGCGATAGGAGAACTCGTTTATCTTAGGAGCGGTGGTGCCGTCACTAACAGTGAGAGCACAGTGCTTTTGATATAACGCTTCTAATCCTAGAGCGAGGAAGCCAGCTGCAGGCATGATGGCGTCGCCGCCCATTTTATGCTCAAGCAACCAGGGTACGTTAGCAACATTAAGCCGGTTACGCCATACCGGAGTGTGCCAGGGGACACCAAGAACCTTGCTTCCTAGGAGATCATGCGCCGGGTACTTTCTGAATCGCCAATCTTTGCTAGCAGCGCTTTCGTGCCAGTATTTAACCGTATGGTTCCAGGCATAGTTGGGAAGGTCTACGATAGTACGCGTCGTTTTCTCGTATTGGTTAACAATAGCCATGTCGATAGAAGCCCCTGTAACGAAAAGCTTACCCGCTACATCGTAAAGAGATTTACTGGCTTTGGTCCCGCGTGACCAAGAAGCGCAGTATGTGATGTTTTCACTGTTTGGCAAAGACTTGATCACCTGGGAAACGGGTCCTGAGAGAGCTCCTGACGGGCCAATCTCGATAAGAAGGTCAGGAGACTCCTTCACCACTAATTCAGTAAGTGCGTCGGCGAAACGGACAGGTGAAAGCATGTTAGCTGCCCAGTACTGGGCATCGGCCGGCGTATTCTTTTTAAGACCCGTGACGGATGAGTACATGTTGATACTAGATGATTGCGAGTCGTCCAGCGCCTGAAATTCCCCGTCTTGCTTAAGGAGCCTGAGGTATTCTTCGCCAACAGGGCCCATAAGCTCAGAGTGGTATGCCATATCAACTATTAGCAGTCTAGCGAAATAGCCGGCAGCTTTTATTTCTTCGGCAAGGGCCTCAAGTGCACTGAACTCTTGGGGTCAGCATTTGCTTCATATGAACAGCGAACCAACGCCTCAGGAGCAATATCCCCCCTTTTCAACACAAAAAAAGCAAAGAAAAAAAACCCCCTAACAAAAAAAGAGACCGTCTCTTCGATGTGTTCCGTAAGGGGAGGGAGAGAGTAATGAGAATTACCTACGGCTTCTTTCCTGAAATAGTCAGGCTGCTAGGGCTATTGAAACATGCAATCCACAGTGTTCCGGTGTACTTTTCCAGAAATGGAGAGACTGTCTCAACACCTACACCCACAGCAAGCATGCCAACATCAACTTCGGCATTTCCCTGAAGGTTTAATCCGGCCCGACCGCGATAATAGGCGGCCTTGATAGCACTAGCACGGTCGAGCCAGCCAGCAGCACATGCGGCAGCGATTTCGCCGGATGAATGCCCAACGACACCGCTAGCTTTAACACCCCAGGATTCCAGTACGGCCAAAATGCATAGCTGAAGCGCCGTAACAAGCGGCTGTGAGAACTCTGGTTGCCGCATATGCTCCGTGGTTCGGGGCTCGGTTAATTCGGTAACAAGGGACCAACTTGGCGCTTCCGGCTGGGCCTGAAGCACTTCGTCGAGCTCTTCTAGGATGGACTTCGTCCAGGGAAAGAATTCTACTAAATCTTTACCCATTTGTGACCACTGGGCGCCCTGACCAGTGAAAACCAGGCCGATTTTAGGCGTCTGGTGCCTCTTCTTGGCCAGTACGAAATCTTGCTCATTAAGCTCGGTAGTTCGAGTCGTAACGAATGCTCGATGCCAGAGACGTGTCCGGCGCTCTGAAAGAGTGTACGAAACATCGGCCAGGTCAACTTTAATCCGCGGATTGATTAGATGGTTGCAGAGGGCCTTAATATTACTCTGGAGAGAGACAGCGTCGTTCGCAGACAACACAAGAACGGTAGGCCTGGGAGCTTCATCCTCGTCTAATGTGAGTTCATCCTGGTCGTCGCGATAAGAGGAGACATGGTGCACTGCATGCTGTGCTCCGACCTTCTCGACAATAGCATGAGCATTTGAGCCTCCAATGCCGAACGAGTTGATACTCGCCCTTCGTAGAGAATCCTCAGGCCATGGGATTAGGACCCTAGAGGCTTCCACCTTACTTCCGACGAAATCAACTGAGAGTCATCGTTAGCATCTGAGAACGCATCGGAGTCGACTTCCATCTCTTTTATACGTACTTTTTGGGCTGGGGTTTATAAAAGTGGGATTGCCTGGGATAAACCCCTTTTCTATGGACATGACCGCCTTCAATAATCCAGATATGCCGGCTGCCGGCTCCGAGTGCCCAATGTTGCTTTTAATGGAGCCGATAATCAGTGGTTTGTTGGCAGCACGAGTTGCAGAAAAGACGGCGGCAGCACCGCGAACCTCGTTAGCATCACCGGCTATCGTACCCGTTCCGTGGCACTCAAGATAAGCGGTTTGAGAAAAGTCAGTGATCCCGGCGTTTTCGTAAGCCGCTCGAATAGCGAGGGCCTGGGATTCGGCGTTTGGGCTAGCAATGCCTGCGGTTCGTCCATTGTGGTTGGATGCCGTGCCAAGCACAATAGCTCGTATTGGATCGCGGTCGCGAACGGCATCCGACAGCCGTTTGACGATTATTGCGCCTACGGCCTCGGCCTTGACGTATCCATCGGCGTCTGCATCAAATGTATGGCACAGAGCTGTTGGAGAATGCGCCCCTCCTACGCTACCAGCATCAATAAGATGCTCCGGACTCATGTAAAGGTTCGAGGCCGCTATAATGCCTGTATTGATAGCGCCTGATTGTAAAGATCGACACGCTAGATCAAGGCCAACGAGGCTTCCGGAGCACGCTGTATCGAGCGTAATACTTGGTCCTTTGAGATTAAAGAAATGACTGATCCGGTTTGCTAGGACAGTACGCGCAACTCCCAGTGAATTACCCAGGGGTCGGTCTTCCGGATCTCGACTGGCCATGTCGGCGTAATCCGCCGCGTACGATCCAACGTAGCAACCCACTAACTGATTGTCGAGTCTTTCCATCGGGATTCCCGCATTTTCGAGCCCTTCGAAAACGACCTCGAGCATTTGCCGCTGGTTTGGATCCATGGCCGTAGCTTCGGCCCCTCCGACCTCGAAAAAGCCGGCATCGAAGTCCGCCAGGTCAATATCCCTAAGAAACATGCCTCCAGGCTGGCGCATAGTCTTAGGCTTGAGAGACCCATCATAGTGGCCTGGAAGGTTGAACCTCGTAGGCGGAACGTCGCTCTGTGCTATGTCTCCTCGTTCCAGAAAGTCCCAGAGCTTTTGCGGACTGTAATTACCGCCGGGGAGCCGACAAGCAAATCCCACGATAGCGATGGGCTCTTGGCGATACTGCTCTGACTTATCCATGGCTATTGGATATACTAACTACGATTCAAATCGGGAAGGACAAAGTTCGGAGTGCTGACGATTAGTTCAGTAAGTAGGAATCAAAGACTTTTGAATCAAAGCAAAATGCGCGCCGGAAGTCTTAATTCTTGTGCGCGTTTAGAAATGAAGCCACTTTCTAGATACTACCGCATAATCCAAGTCCTATTCTTCTCGCCTCTTAAACCCCATTATATTTTGTTGTACTTCTTAGATAAATGCTTATCATGACGCTGCACGATTATTGTGACAACTTGTAGTGATAACTGCGTCAAATTTTGGTCCCTACATTAGACCTAACTCCGTGAGCATTATGCCAATCGTGAGATACGCACCAACAGCGGTAAGCCGAAGTCCACTTCTGCATCATCATCTTTCTACTCCCTCTCTATATGTAACCCCAGCCTTACACACACCCCTAGTCAATCTCTGCATTCTCACCAATGTATGCTTATTCTTTAAGGATGACTGATGCACACTCGTTTATGTACGATTACCAAGGTATACAGCTTACCTGCTTAGCCAAGATGTTCTCTATACAACGCTTTAACGACCTAGAAGAGCACTTGCTTATGGTAAAATCGAAAAGGCATGAAGAACTACTCGGTCGTCTATGATACGTGTATCAATACTGGTGTGTGGATTCAAAAGATGTAGATGTACTGCCGTAAATCACCAGAGCGCTATGTACACCTCCAGTTGTGCTTACTTATGCAGGATTACTACGGGAGTCTCCAGACATCTATGCAGCTTTTGGGATTTGGGATTGGGATTGAGTTCTTGTTCTGGACTATGTTCATAAACTCCTTAACACGAATTGAGCACAGTGGCATGATTCTCCCCAGCTATTTTCTTTCTTAATCCTGGTTTTGATTGACGGATTGCGTCCACTCTCTCTTGGTAGGTAGAACTCATCAAACCTTCCCATTCCCAGCACTTCTATCACCATGGCCTCTCTGCGTCCTCACCGAACTGTCGAGTGCCAGACAATAGACGGCATTACTCTTGAAGCGTGGCTTTGGGAAGTGGATGGACCCGCGCCAGCGATCATCATGACACATGGCGTAAGTATTCAGATTGTTGTCGAAGCATTACTCATGCTCACAAATTCCCAGCTCAATTGCGTCAAAGAAATGAGCCTTGTAGAAACCGCCATGGGTTTCCAGTCGGCCGGCTTCAATGTGCTTCTTTACGACTCAAGAAGCATTGGAGGGAGTGGTGGCTTCCCGAGAAACCAAATTGATCCATGGCAAAACTCTGAGGATATATCAGGTGTGTTTCAAGTGAGCCAATAACGCCGAACTAGTTGACTCAAAGCCGAATTTAGACGTCGTAAGCTACGTGGCGTCTCTTGCCAATGTAGACTCGCGCCGTATTGTGCTTTTCGGGATGTCTTCCGGTGGTACAATAAGCGCATGCGCGGCAGCAATCGACAGACGAGTCGCTGGCCTAGTAATGGTTTGTCCCATCTTCAAGTTTATCAGGCCCGATAAGCGAAAAACAGCGTTTGCACATCTTATGAAAGACCGGCGATCTCAGCTGAGAGGCAATGAGCCGCTTACCCTGCAGCCATTTAATAGCAAAGGAGAGAATCCGATCGGCTATGCCGGCTCTGGAGGCCCAGGTGGTAAAGAAGCTTATATGCTTATGAAGACTGCTGCTGAACGTGGCGCTGCAAATTTCCGTGATCGCATCACATTACAGTCGTATCACAAGATGGCGTTGTTTCGCCCTCGAGATTTACTAAAGGAAATGCTCGAGGATATACCTACTATGATGGTTGTGCCGGAATTAGACAACGTATCGCTACCGGAAGATCAGAGGGCGGTTTACGAGGAGCTCAAATGCCCAAAGCAGCTTTATTTGGCCGAGGGAGTTGGACACATGAATGTGTTGTCCGGGGAGGGACTTCAAGCAGTGCTGACAGCGATGACGAAGTTTATAAATTTGGCGCTTCAGGGCAGGATTGGATCAGAGACGTCAGTATAGTGTAGACCTGGCGAGTCACAATCACTTTATCTCCAGACTTCGGTTCCCAACAGAACGGAGTTTGTATAAGAAGAAGTTGGAGCCGTGATATTCATAACAGACCCACGCCGAGCTTTTTGCTCTCGCTCTCGGCAAGGGCCGAAAGCTATATAATGCAAAAACGAAGTTGTTCCAAAACTGTGCAAATGCTGTCAACAAACCCCTGTGGAAGGCTAGCAACAAAAAATACCGAGGTAGGCTTGGCACACTTCCCCCCATACCCCAAACTAGCCCAACTTCAGCTTGCAACGGTGGCTGCTCTCTACTTCATAAGGCTGAATTACGTGCCCTCAACCAGGCTCTTGCTTATAAAGAGGCAAGCATCTTGACACGGACGATTACAGGTTGCTGTAGGCAAGGACAGCATCCGTCGATACGACTAAACACATTAAAAAAACTACAAATTATAAGAGAAAATGGGGCTATAACATTTCCATAAACACAAAACCTACGTCATTTGACGGCCGGTGGCTTTCCGGACGCATTGTTTGGGTCTCTCCTCTTTGTTTAGTGGGTAATGTACATCGCTGAATGAGGCTTATTGAGGCGACGGTGGTAAGATTGGCTATTGTACATGCTGTTAGCTGTATGCGACGCTGGGATACAGCAGTCAGGTAGTATTCGGGCTGTAAGCGCTTTCCGTGCCCGGGCCGTAGATAAGGTGCCATTCGTGCTTGTTGTTAGTACATGGTTGCAGACGGCTGACACGATTTCTCTGTTTCGGGTCATCCCGGCTGCTAGCTTAGCTACAGCGGCGTAAGCATGCGTCAATATTGGTAAGCCCAATGATGCGAGCAGGAACTCGCGAACTGTGCCACATAACCCATGAGGGGGGCGATTGCGCAGCCTCGGAATTTCGAAGTATTTATACGCGAGTGTAAACGGACTACGTAGCAAAGTACTCACCAATAACAAACCAAAGCGAAGACTCAACTACAGATACGAAAGAAAAGCATAACAGTTGTATTAACGATCATGGCCACCACCAACGTTCTGATTACCGGCGCCAATCGAGGCTTGGGCAGAGGTTTCGTCGAGGCATACCTAGCGAAGCCCCATCACATTGTCATCGCTGCAACCCGAGACTCCGAGAATGAGTCGTCCAAGAAGCTAACCGAAATAACCAACAAGGGCGAGGGTAGTCGACTCATCGTCGTCAAGATCGATGCCGTCGACGAGTCTGACGCCGCGTCGGCGGTGGAGCAGCTGACTACCCGTGAGGGTATTCAACACCTTGATATCGTTATCGCCAATGCGGGTGTTGCTTACACTTGGCCCAGCGTTGCCGAGGTGAAGGGAGAAGACGTACTGGCGCACTTCAAGCCCAATGTTCTTGGGATTATCTACCTCTACCAGGCGACGCGGCAACTGCTGCTTAAGGCCGCCAACCCGAAATGGGTTACTATTGGCTCTAATGCTGGAATGATCGAGGTGAGTGTCTTCTTGTTATTCTTTCTGTGGAATGGAAACGCTAACTATAATGGCCTTTAATAGTAAGCCGCACTTCTCTCTGTACTGTACTTACTATTTAGTTCCATAGATGTAATGAACCCGGGTAGCTAATATGCAAGTGTAGAGGCCAAGCACCCATCCCTAACGCGGCATATGGACCGACCAAAGCCGCCGCACACTGGATCACCAAGCGGATTAACGCCGAGGAAGAGACGTTTGTCGCCTTCGTTATCCATCCGGGCTGGGCACAGACTGGCATTGGCAACCTGGGCGCCAGTTTGGTTGGTCTCGAGCAAGCCCCCCTGGCTGTCAAGGAGTCAGTCGATGCGATGATTTCCATAATTGACAAGGCTACCAAGCAGGAGACAGCCGGCAAGCTATGGGACTACACCGGTGAACAATTAACTTGGTAGATGTTCACTCCTGCGAAAGAGAGGGAAGCTAGGGAAGTGGAATAAATTAGATGCTATTAACTACCACGTAGCAGCATACTGCTTCCGCAGGTGTGAAAAATAAATAAAATCTACACACCAGCAAAAAATTGGTCTACTATGCCAGATAAGAGGCAATATGAAACGTGGCGCCATCATGCCAGATGCCTGCTGAGTGTCCGGGATATCTATGAACACTGAACAAGAAAGGCACAAATGAATTGCTGGGCCCCTTGAGCTGTGAAAGTCAGGAAGTGTGGAAAGATGAGATGATCGGTTCCCTTTGACGTGATTTTCTCACCTCGCATAGGTGATCACTCTGAGGATGCGCTGATCGCATATGCAGTCTTATGGTAAGCAATCGGAAACTGGCCAAGGTCTAAACCAACGAGAACCGGGGACCTTGATTCACACTTACATAAACGCGGTCGACGACGGAGGCGTGCCAGACAGTCAGATGTATATAACTGACCCCAGCGATTCGTCTTACACGCCCTAAGAATGCTAATGTAGTATATGCGACGTCAAGTTATAAGTAATTGCCTCGGAATGCTTTTCGAAAATAACTTGTCCGTTTGGACGAAGCGGTTTGTGCTAGACAAGATTGATTTGTCTTCATCATTTCCGGTGCTACTACCGATTGTAGGGCTCCTCCTTGCCCTCGCGTGCTGGCTTGCACTCCCTCAGCCCATCCCCGGCATCCCATACAATGCATCAGCGGCACGTAGTATCTTCGGCGACATTCCGTCCATGTTGTTGCACATGTCGCGCAACCGGGGCGACTTCGTCACCTACATATCGGAGACCATGGAGACACTCGACTCACCTCTCGTGCAAGTGTTCATGCGACCGCTGAAGCTAGGGGGCAACAAGCCGATGCTGGTGTTGGCGGACGCGCGGGAAACGCAGGACATACTCCTCCGGCGAAGCCGTGAGTTCGACCGGTCGCCCAGTATGGGTGACCTAGTGTGGGGGATAGCGCCCGACCACCATATCCACCGACGAACCGAGGATGCAGGTTTCAAGGCGCAGCGAAGGCTGATTCAAGATCTCATGACACCGGCGTTCCTGCGCGGTATCGCGGGCCCGGTGATCCACCGCAGCACTCAGGTCCTGATCGACCTGTGGCGTGTCAAGTGCCGCGCGGCCGAGGGTAGGCCATTCGAAGCGGCACTAGATCTTAGCTACGCTGTGATGGATGCTATCACGGCGTTTGCATTTGGCGAAACGTTTAGGGCACAGCACAGCACTACAAAGCCCGCTCTCGAAGCCCTCGAGGCGTTCCTGCGTATCGAGGCAGAAGCGGAACGGGACTCGTCGGTGTGCAAGAAAGGCGGAGTGGAGGAACCGGTTCAGTTTCCGCGTGGCAGCGTAGACGAGGTGCTACAGGCGATACTCGACCTGACGGAGACAATCGGTGAATTGCAGGGCAACCCGCTACCAAAATTGATGTGGATGTACGTATTGCGTAAGCCGCGCATTAGTAGGGCACGGTGCATCAAAGAAGCCTGTATTCGGAACGAGCTGGAGTCGGCCGCGAGCCGCGTGGAGACAGCGGCTGGGGTTGGTTCTGCCGTGGACCATATGGTGCTTCGAGAGAAGGCCTTAGCAGAGAAGCAGAAGCGAAAGCCTGATTATTTGTCGCGCGCCATGATGGACGAGGTGAGTCCAGTCTTATCTACTGTGTACCTTTGGGAATGCTGTGCTAATGCTGCTCTCATGGCTCTAGATCTTCGGCTTCGTCTTCGCTGGCCATGAAACAACTAGCACCACACTAAGCTGGGCTGTCAAATTCCTGGCCGACCATACCGTCGTGCAAACCAGGCTCCGGCACGCGCTGCAGTCGTCGTTCGGAGCCACCGGTCCAACCTTCGAGGCCATCAGCAGCATGCGTCTGCCTTACCTCGATGCCGTGCTGGAGGAAGTCCTTCGTCGCGCTGCCACGGCCCCTTTAGTCGATAGGATTGCGCTGGCTGACACTGAGATACTCGGTTGCCGCGTCCCTAAAGGCACTGTCGTGACATTCCTGAGCAACGGCCCGAGCATGTTGCGCCCGCCGTTTCCCGTCGACGAGACGCGCCGCAGCCCTACGAGCCAAGCCAGGTCCGACATGAACAAATCGTGGGATCCACGCGACATCGCTACCTTCAAGCCCGAGCGATGGCTAGTCCCGATGGCCACTGGTCAGGACACGTCTGACTTGGCGGCCGACGTCGAATTCGACGGCGCTGCTGGTCCTCAGTTAGCCTTTGGACTGGGCCCTAGGGGCTGTTACGGCAAGAAACTCGCGTACTTACAGATGAGAATTGTGTTATCGCTGGTCGTCTACAACTTCGAACTGCTGCCTTGCCCGTCGCATTTGTCGGGATATCAGGCGGAACTAGTTGGCGTAGAGAAGCCTAAGCAGTGCTATGTAGTGCTACGGGAGACTGACACACAATATACAAAGTTATAGTCGACTATTTAAAATTGGCTATAGTCGGCAAAGGTGAGAGTTAGTCTACATAGTAGAATATATTTATGGTATTGAGAGCTCCGAAACGGCACCATCTGAATGCTCACGCTGTCGCAGCCCGAGCGCTTGATCTAAACTCTCTGTAGACGGTGGGGACAGTGCTCCGTTAGGACATACTACTGAATCAACTTGATATTTTACCGTGGTATAAAGGCATATCAGGACTCGGAAGTCTTACGCCCGGCCGATAACGCTCGTTAAGCGAATCCGCACCCGGCACGTCTGCCTAGCGGCGCAAATCGTAAAGCTAAGGAAAAGTCCCTCTCACTCCAATGGGCGCGAGAGAACAATCTCGCCGACCGTCACGACCACTTGTGAGTGGGAAAGTGAGGTGAAGAGAAAAAGATTTTGTCGCGAGGTGTCCACGGCCCAAAACGCCCCTTTATAGGGGCGTACCGCGCTAGCTAGGGTCCCTTGCCGATTCTTAAAACTAATCATGAGCACGACCACCTTTTCACCTTCTTTAATATAGATTCATATTACTGATTACTACTTCTCTTCGCAGTGGAGATTGCTTGCAATAATCAACAGTATGAGTGATAATAATTACAAAATGAAAAAGTAATAATAACAGATAACTATTTCTACTAGAGCACCGGAAATTCTAGAAATCTAAGGGGGAATATAGTGCCAACGGGCTAGGCTCGGCATAGTCTGCCATCCGACGCCACAGTCCAATAATCACTCCCCACGACCCCAGGTCCGTACAAGAGAACGCCTGAATCGTATTTCCTCTTAATGGCCAGAAGTCTCTTGTAATTGGGTCCATAGAAATCCTCCCTCCAATACTCTGAGTCCAAGGTGGCCTCATTGATATAGATTCCGCTACCAGGTGTTAGGTGGCGCAGCTTGTCCTGGCCGGTGAGCACCTCGTCATTGAGGCGCCCCAGCAGATCGAGAGGCGCGGCTGGGTCCCAAAGCACGCTAATACCGAGAGTGTACGCCATATTGCGCCAAGCCGGGAGTACGGCGTTATCGACGCCCGTGTGCGAAACAGACAAGTCGGCCGAGTTGCCGGCCATGCTAAAAAAGCCTGTGTCGCTGCTAACTATGTCACGGATGGTGGAAACGAGTTCGGCGCGCTGGTTTTGCGACGAAACGACGGGCAGCGGGATTAGCCGACCGCCAATGAGCGTGTTAGTCGGAAAGTCACCGTACGGCAAGTCAGCCGTCGTTGACTTGAAGTAGTCGTAGAAGGTCGGCTCGTAGGTGATATCCTGTGTGTACGGCAGGTCGACCTGGGCGAGGAAGGGGGCCAGAGTGTCCTTGATTGCGGTGGTATTACCGTCGGGCACCCTGGCCCGAATCAACACTGACTCCTTTGACACAGAAAAGGAGCTTGAGGCGCCAGGGATGCGGTTGAATGATGGAATCGTGGCGTGCCAGGCGTCAATAGCCGCCCAGTATGTCTCGTTGTCTGTGTTATTGAAAGTCACTGTGGCCGCAGCCACGGGGCCGTCAGCATGCACCCGCGTGGTCTGCGACAAGACCACGCCATACGCGCTACCCCCACCCCCATTCAGAGCCCAGAAGAGGTCGGCGTTCTGGGTAGGTGACGCTATGAGGTATCCCCTATCCGGTGTCACCACCTCGAACTCTAAGGAGTTGTCGGCCGCAAGCCCATAACGTCCCATCAATGGGCCATGGCCTCCTCCAGACACATAGCCACCCGCAACTCCGACCGTAGGGCATAGGCCACCCGTTATTCGTAGGCCACGTGACGCAACAGCCGCATAGATCTCGAACGCCTGCACACCGGCACCGAGGCGAACCGCGGGCCCTGTGTATCCGGTGCTAGTGTAGTTCAAAAATGATATCGTCTTAAGGTTGTGCGTCCAGAGCGACAATGATCCCTTGCCGTCAGACCGGCCTAAGTAATCGTGGCCGGTGCTCTTAACTATGAGTCGGAGATTTTTGCGTTGTGCGAACTTGAGACCCGCTAGGACATCCGCGGCGCTACTTACGTTAATCGCGTAATTAGGAGAGTTTCCCAACGTACACGACGAACTCTTCAAACTTGTGCTAGTATTTACAAATGGCGTGCATGAGTTATTGAGAAATAGTGGCGACATGACCTCCACGGGACTTGGGAAGCTACGTAGTTACAGCGTTAGCTTCTACACTCTAGGTTGCCTTATATTGTTTCCGGCTAAACTAATACTTCGAATGGGAAGGCACTCACTAATTTTGCTCCTTAGTCCAGCCATCTCGAAGCGTGGCACACCCGTCACCATCCGCATTAATGCCGTAGCAGATTTCGGCAAGTGGTCTTCCAGTAATGAGTCGACCCCCGACTGACTGGTTCAACTGCTGCCATTGGCTCCATGAAGGCCAACCAGCATCATCAGGTAGGTATCGACAACTTGGCGTTGCATCTGCTCGGTGTTGAAGACTGGGTGGAAACGAGACTGCTTTAGCACTAACAGTCATTGACAGTACAGTTATGGCGGCTATTAGCCCGCAGCTTGGAACAAGCATTATGTGGCAGTAGATATTTTTTTCGTTTCGGAATAGCTACGCTAGAAAGATGAGTACGTGATCATTACTAGGCACTATGAATCAACATGAGAGGATATAGCGGCTTTAATATTGCTCTATCTACAGCAAAAGCTGAGCCGTCATATGACAATTCCAGCCCTAGCTATGTGGAATGCTGTTTGGTCTTTTTGAGTTTTCTATTTTAAAACCAACGCCTCCTTTGAACCATCGTGTCGGAATAGAACTTGATCATAGGCATATGATAGTGAAACGGCCACCCCGGGTGAAATTGTGAGCGTATTAGGTCGGGAAGGATTCCAAAGGATGAAGACTTCGACGGGGGCGGAGACCAACAACATCAGATCGTACTAAACATACTAGGGCGCAGGCGGACTAAGCGTAGTATCAAAGAAACTCGGTGTCAGAGTCAGGAGTAGCAGAGCTGACTTGTCTGCCTGAGCCGATTTGATATATCGTTTGCCTGACGGGGCAAGGATACCTACGGCTGTACGCATTCTCACAGGTTATTCTCGTAGCTAAGTTTCGACGAATCCACGTCAGGCTACTGACTCAGCCTAGCCGGTTGAAAGTGATGCCTGGGGTAATACTTAGCCTTGACACAAGTCCCAATATCTATAGCCTTGTGAAAATTTGTGGCCGTTCCAAAGTGCATGTATTAATTCTGCTTTTTAATTGTTGGCTCTTGTTCGTCTCCATTAGGGGAACCGAAGTACCGTACGCCACGGGCAGTCGTTATTGCGTGATAATTCGGCAACTGTCATGTCCTGAGCATAGGGTAGTGATAAACATTCGTTGTTACGCGAAGAGCCTAATCTATCACCAATTGGTACGTGTGCTTATGTACATAACACCTTCTTTATTCCATTCCAGAAGGTGTGACAGTAACATTTAACCGTGCGCAAATGACTTCCTTTATGCTCTAGTAAGCTGCGCCATAAGAGCTCTCATGTCAAAAATACATGCGCGTCATCGCAAAAGTTCCCTATTCAGTACCTTATGGTTCTACAGGGGCCCACCCCATAATTTCTACTCCTACAACACACTTCTCGAGGCATATTCGGTACGATTATACTGTGTAATTCTCCCACCTACTACCTTATTCACTAGTTAGATGGTAGTAGATGGTGGTAGATCCACTAAGCTGACGTGATCGCAGGTATTCTTTACGGCGTAAGTCCATTATAATCTCAATATTCTCGGCCGAACTAGTGGATATACGACACTACGCCGCAGAAAACGGCCGCAGCTACTCATACGTATTTTTCAACTAGGTAGTTATCTACCTATCAGGCTTTCTTATCTAGTTATCAGGCTTTCTTTCTAAAAATGCGATCCCTGGCCGGGCTGTTGATAAGACCGGGCACCTATGCACCCACACACCAACATACCAACATACATGAATTTGTGCATGTGTACGGCACAAATCATTGATAAGCAGTTGCAATCTTTCTAGGCGAATTCGAATGTTCACAACGGATAGGTATTACCAACTTACATACGTCAAACAGGTATGTCTATTTGATGTCTACATAGGTGACCTTTATCGAGGCATCGAGGCATCGACGTATTTGTATCGCATTCAACACAATTAAGTCGCCATTCACTGAGCTTCCAGAACGAGAGATCATAGGCCTTGAAAAGGGGTCGCATTGATTCAACTCGCCTTGTAGCGGCTCGTTAGACTGCCTGAATAATTGGACCTCCTACACTTCTAGTTAATCACACCTACCTATGTAGGTAGTCATTCGCTTTCTACCACACATATACGGCTCTACCAAAGTCACCTCTTAACCTTGGATTGTGGCAGGTTCGGGCTAGTGTCCCTACTACCTGCGTCTAGCATGGCGCCGAATACTGACCAGTCTCTGGAGCGTCGCCGGATACAGAACCGCATGGCGCAACGCAGATACCGTCGTTAGTGATACCGTTATATGAACGAGTGACATCTGAAAGACTGACTGTACTGCTCAGGAAGGCAATCACAAAAATCAAACGTAGACCTGGGCCTAGGAGGACTAGAGCAGAACCAAGCTTCCGATCATTGTATGGGCAACTTGACGCCAGCATCTTTACATGAGCCGTTTAACATGTACGAGACCATCAGTTTTAGTGCGGGTGATGACAACCCGACCTCCTCTTACACTGATCTTCTTTCATATGACATAGATTTGGATGCCGCCTTGCTCAGACTGAGCATACCTGAAGACAAGGTGGACAAGAACGATGAGAACCTGATCACGAGTCCCAGCACCTCCACCTCCGCCACCTCTACCACATCGTCATGGACTAGTCCCCTCCACCTTGCTGCCCAAAACTGTAACAGCAACAGCTCTAACAGCCCCATAATTCACATGCTGCTTGCCCACGGCGCTGACCCTAATGAGGTCGACAGCCGTGGCCTCTCGCCCCTATCCTACGCCGTGATCTTGGGCTACATAGATACCGCCCGCGTCTTACTATCACGAGGCGCGGGCATCGTCCCCGAGGCGCGTGGTTGGTCACCTGTACATCTGGCCGTGCTCTGCCAACGCAAGGCGCTGCTGCATCTGTTGCTCGAACACCGTCCTGCCCTCAGCCCTCAGCTAATCAACGAGTGCTATGACGATGCTGGCATGACCCCACTGCACATCGCCATCCAAGAAGACTTCGAGGAGGGAGTAAGGCTCTTATTACTCTATGGCGCAGATCCGTGCTCGAGAACTTCCCAGAGCGTTGTTGATGCCGAATCTGACGACTCGAACCATGAGGCGCGTCGAAAAGGGGTGAGATCCCTGCCAGACTCAAGAACATCATCAAAATAAACGATAAAGATGGCAAATGCAATGTGATTATAGACGAGTTAGCATGCCTCATTGTTACAAACCAACGGGAAAGCGGCCTGTTGAGGGACCAATTGAGACCGGGTCACGGGTGTGCCTCTGAATTATGGTGGTGTAGAAGGGAAGTTGTGTGGTGGGTCCCTGAACCCTATAGAACAACCTGTCGTGACCGGAGTATAGGGTAGTGATAAACATTCGTTGTTACACGAAGAGTCTAATATATCACTAACTGATACTTATACTTATGTACACAACACCTCCTTTATTCCATTCCAGAAGATGTGACACAACCCATAGTCATAAACTATTCCTACGTAACTAGTGTTTCTTTACTTCGCCATTCAACCTATGTATACAACTAGTTCTTGGAATTGATTTGTAGAGGAGGCACCTCCTGACGACTTAGTGAACGATTCATTGCTCAGCTAGTTCCTACGCTCAAACGTAGGAACCTTTGAAATATAAACTCCACTACTTAGTCTCTATCCTACCTAGTGTGAAATAGCCACGTTGTTACACTCATTCATAAAGTTAATCCAAAATTGGAAAATTGAGAATAACAAACTTCTCTATGTTAGAACTCTATATGCTAGGTCTGTAAGTCCTTGTTTATGGTTTCAATTACGTAGCGCAGGGACTCATAATCGCTCTGAAAGGCGGATTCTCCTATGGAATGTGCGTTTACAATATCAAGGTAATAATATCGTATGATTCGTACTTCAATTCTGATTGGGTATATATTCTCCCCCTTTAAACTATCTGGTCCAATCACCGCTAGAGCTGCGCCTAGGATGTTCGAAGGCAAAGTGATCCTGCAGGTAATGCCTTTGGCTTCTTTTTAGCTGATTACTCCCCGTCTTACGGTGAGAAAACCGCTCAACATAAGCCTGCATGAATGAGTCCTGATTGTTGGTGACGGTTTACCTTTGATTACCACTGATATCTTAGCTAAGCCGTAAACACCGTATCGGTACAAGCGCCGATTTCGGGGAGTTGATAGTGTTGTGAATTCAGTCCTAGTATCTCTTTTACCTTTCGATTAAGGTCAGTACTAACATTTAGACGTGTTGTATTCCAGAGGTAATAGCAACCTTTATATCTCTCGAATATCTTTAAAGAATCTTGTTAAAGAGACTTTAAGTTTCGTTAATATTGAACGTCGTAGCCGCTTCGTCAAGGTTACAAAAGTGTTATGTCATGGCTGTCCTGCTTTTTATCGCCTGCCAGGCCGTCGCACTCAGCACAGTGGTTTTTGTCCTTGCATTTACCCCTGATAACTCACTCATTCGCCCCGCGTTGCTCCCTTTACTCACCGCCCTCGCCACTTACACCATACCCCTAAACCTCCATCAGTTCCCCCATGAAGTCATATCCAATCTCCTCAGCATGCACACTGTCGGCCTCGTCTTCCAACACGTTGATTTCGGGCTCATCAGCCGGTGGAGTTACTCCGCCCGCGGACCGACATCCTCACGCGGTGGGCAGCGCAACGCCAACCTTGGCCTTGCCGACCGCAAGAAACTAGAGCACCGGCCCCCGAGCTTATGGCAGCGTCTAGAATGGGGTCTTTTCGCAGCGACGGCTTGGCGCGCTCCCGGTACACCATGGGAAGTCAAGGGTACACCGCGCGTCAGGCCGGTCCCCAGCCGCAGCCGCTTCCTAGCCCAAAACCTGTTGAAACTAGCCGTATCACTGCTCGTAATCGATATACTGGCAGTGATAGGGGGCGAGCCTAAGCCCGAGGAGAATGCGTTCAATTTTGCATGGGACAAGGTTCGCTTCTTGATACGTTTGAGAGAGGTCTCGGTTGACGAGGCCGTATTGCGAGCTGTCGTGTTATGTGTGTGCTGGGTGACCACGTACTATTCCATCCAGGCTTTTTACTGTTTCTCGGCAATCGTTGGGGTCGCAACGGGTGTCACCGCACTGGAAAGTTGGCCACCGATGTTTGGGTCTCTAACAGATATGTACACAGTACGCAATTTCTGGGGGTGAGTTGGTCATAACAATTCTTGGTTCCCTTACACTATTCTCTTTAGACCTTAGTGGTAAATGATTAACGGGAAGACTCTACCATAGCACATTCTGGCACCAGTCCCTTCGTCAAAAGATTGGCGGCCCAGCTTACTTCACCACGTATTCGTTACTCGGGCTCAAGAAAGGAGGGGTGGTAGGTAGGTACATTAACATCTTTCTAGTCTTTACGCTATCAGGGCTATACCATCTTGCCGCTCAAGAATACTCCCATGGCATCCGGTGGCAGCACACTGGTACCTTGCGCTTTTTCTGCACGCAGGCTTTGGGTATCTTGATCGAGGATGCTGCGCAGGCAGGTTTGCGTCACTCGACAAACTACAGATCAAACCGCTTGACCACCGCTCTCGGGTACCTATGGGTGGTGCTGTGGTTATACTGGTCGTCAGCCGCCTGGTTCTACCCCCAAATGCAAGATGCTGCGGGCAAGGGTGCGCTTCTACCTTTCAGCGTGATAAGACCGTTGCTTCGCGTTCTATAGCACTACCATTTTAATTACATCCTAACTATTAGCGATAGTGTTACAGATACGGCGAATTTTGTAATGTTAGACAGGAAAGCTAGATGAATATGATTTGTGAAGAGAACGGAGTAAAGGACATGAGTCTTCAATACAAACGCCGGGCTATACCCTTCTCTGTAAGAGTAGCAAACATTAGACTATAATAACAAAATTTACATAGGCTAAACATGGGGTTAGATTACAAGAGCAGTTTAATCGGATCCGCAAGACGGTTTCCCCGCGGGAGGGAGGAAATAAGTCAGCCCACAGATGCATGCTTATACAATTTGTTTTTACATTATATTTCCACTACTATATTTACCACTGTTGTTATACTATTCAACCCCGCTTGTTTTATATATCTGCACATTTACCATCTTGATTTTCTTTTTCAGAAAGAAAAGGGCCCTATAGCTAAAACCATGGTAGCTATCTGGTACTGTGTAAGTTACCCCTTATAAAGCCAACTACATTAAGTTGACGCTTAAATAAAGTGTTGCTGTTTGGATGGACCGTTGAACGTGTCTTTAAACGGCTGTTGTCCTAACATTCAGTGTGACCATTGGCGTTGTCAGCGATGTACCTTAGACCACACAAAAGACGGTGTTGTTATATTCAAGGAGAATGTGATAGGAAAAGCCTGGATTCGGGGTTAACACAGTGTGCGTTATCTTTACTTCCGGCTGTTAATATTTTAGCACCTATTTAACGAGAACAATTCCAGTGCCATCTGTGTAGCTTTTAAGCTGCCTTTCATTTTATATAAAACATTGAACATCTTTATTTTCGATTCTTTACGAGCATTTGAACCTATGACACCCGTCTCTAGAAATGGCCCTAGAATTCTAGGTCTATATATACATGAAGAAGTCGGCGATCGGCAACCCTTATAGTTATTGTCCCGGTGTTGGAATTCCAGACCCTTCAGCACTTGCCTATCTCCTATATAGTATAGGATATCAGCAGCTATTAGAGGTTGGGGGCTATTGCGTGTGACAATTTAAGACTAGCATGTCCATAGCCTGTAGAAGCCTGCATGTGTACACTACATACTATGTATATGAAGTGACCCGCCTGACACCTCATTTGTTTACAGTACACTAGAGAGAGGATTGCGAGTCAAAATACGCTAATAGGAGAAGATGGTCAGCTCCGTTAAAATCGATAGTACACTAAGCCGGTAGTGTTATTTTAGTACAGCCCTATGCATATGCATTGGACAGTTTGAGTGGCGCCGAGGACCTAGGCGAAACGACAGCCTTCGTACTCTACGTTGTGCTTACGCAAAATGGAATAGTTACATCCTTGAGGCCCGCACCGGCTCGATGACCCTAGCGACTGAACAAAAATCGAAAGGTATCCTGACTGTCACGGCCAATTGCCTTTTCCTTTCGTCTCTCTTGTAACCATACTTGTCATGCGCGTGCATGCGGCGGTCCTCGGTTTCATTGCATCGCCAGCGTTGGCAGCGTATCTGCAATGGCAGTATTGCGACGGACACAATGACAATCCTCAACTCTTACTAGAAGGGTTGAATGCGCACCTTCAACGGCGTGATTCGGGGACGCGGATAAACCTTCGCCTCCAGGAACTAACAACGCGAGAGAATTGTGACTCTCTATTATCTGAAGTTGAGGCGGGCCTTCATATCTCACTGCTGGGCGGATCGACAACGTCTTCTGTGGTAGCTGCGACGACATGTTCGGCACCGCACAAGTCCCACGGGGACAACAATTCGGCTATCCTAGACATTGCCATCTCCACCGATACCGATATTCTCTATTCCGTTTCGACTTTTCATCTTGATCTCCGTTTATCAAGAGGAAAGCTAGTAGATGAAATCGAATGTGTGTCAGCCAACATCACCCCAGAACTCACTCCGATGGTGAAAATGGTTCTACAATTGATCCTGGCGGTTACTTTTATCCTCGTCCTTTTCATTGGCTGCTTGCAGACTCTTTTCGATAAACCGGATTCCCTAGCGGAAGGGTACGAAGACTCCCTTCGACCCAGCCGCCAGTCCGTTCTTCCTGGAGTTAGCGATTGCCTCTACCACCTTCAGTTTGTCTTTCTTACCGGTGCTCTAAGTCTTCGATATCCCGGATTTTACCAGCCAGTCGTTAGCCATCTGAACTGGTTCTCGCTCCTCAACAATTCAAACACACTCACTAAAGGTGTTACTTATCCGAGCATCAACGACGGCATTTATGAGATCAATGGCACATACGGTGGCACTCACGGTCTGGAACTCATGACGCAAATTGCCGGAGCACCGATGACAATGGAGCTCTGGGTCGACATGGTCATCCTGATTACCTTAATCTCTGTCGCGATTGCTGTACTGTTGGAAGTCAATGTGTTCCTCAACCGCAATCGAGAATCTGAACGCCAGCCGGCACAGGATGAGCAACAATCGCGCACAGGTTTGCGGGGCCTGATAAACCAGGTACTCAGGCTTGTTCTCTCGTACTTTCTCTTGCCGCTCATTACGCTTTCGGCCTACCAAATTGACCGCGCTAACATCCTTCCTGGATATCACACCGCTTTGGCCGTTGGCCTTATCGTTGTCATTATCTTAGCCTTCTTCTGGCTCGTATCGCAAATTCCAGTCCGGAATCTCGGGGCGTTCATATCGTACCATTCCAAGGCTTATCAGCTAGTGCCTACCGCCAGTCTGAGAGAGAACTCGTTCGTTTTAAGCTTCTTTGTTTTAACTTTCATACGTGCCATCGCGATTGGCGGGTTGCAAATTGTCCCCATCGCACAGATAATAGTGCTCATACTTACCGAGATAATTTGTATTGTCTGCATCATTTCGTTTAATCCGGATTCCATCAACTCAATAGCCACGGCCTGTGCTGCCAGCAGACTAGTCACATTGATATTCATGATTACGTTCCTACCAGGAGTAGCTGGCCTTTCCACCAAAAGCATCATAGGATACATACTACTATTTCAGCAAGTCATAGTCTTAGTCTTTGCCATCCTACTGCCTAGTATATTTGGGCTGATACGACTATGTCTCGTTGCAAGGCGGGTCGAAGATATTCCGGTTAGTACAGTTGATCAAAGCAGTATACTCTTTCTAATGTACTTTGCTGCAGGTCTACAATGTCCGCCAACTCCGCCGACGTCAAACACGCAACAGCATAAATGATGGACAGGAGGCCGAGAGTGTTTCTCGTAGCGATCACGCCGAGCGTCTGTCTTACACAGCGTCCATGTCATCTATAAGTATGCCTCATGGCCTTGAAACCAACAGGTCGTCTGTTTCTTCGCGATACTACAGGCTGCCGAGAAGTTCATCTCATCGTACCGGTAGTCCTAACCTTAGCTTATGGCCTGTAACGGATGCCTCATTATCGCTAGCTACCCTATCTCCGGGAGGAAACGATGAGGTCGGTAGAGGCGATGGAACCCCTGAACCAGATTCTGCTGCGCAGTTTTCTTTACCGAGCACCTCGAGTCCTAGGTCGTCCGACGCGATGGAAACACCACTGGGTCCGCGGTGGGGTGACTATTCGTTCAGGGAGGTAGATCTAGCCTACGGTAGACCGCCTGAAATGAACTCCGATACAGTACCGACGGAGGAAGAAAGGCGACTACATAAACGCCATTTGTCTAGTCGAAGTTTATTTTCTCTAATCAGGGAAAGGCCAGGTCCTAAGCAAAAGGAATTCGAGGTAGATAGAAGGCGATATCGAAGTCGGTAAATACTTGGAATTAGATGAAATAGCATTGGCAATAATAAGCAAAAAAATGAAATTAAGTACCTCGAGTTATATATTGTTACATTTTTGTATTATGTTTTAATTAAGGCCTCAGATTTCTTTTTTTTTTTTTTTTTTGTAGTTCTTAAGGTGCTGCAGCTATTTACTAAGTTGTAATAATAAACTTAATATAAGAGTAAAATATTTCGAAATCATTTTTGGTTACTTACTTTAAGTAAGAAAATCATTTGGATTTTTGTGTAAAAACTAAATATAATTAAGGTTTATTGTAATATATTAATCCCCTTTAAAGCGGGTTATGGGAAAGAAAAACAATAAAATATAGGATAACAAAAACTATATGTTAGCGTAAATTCTTTAAATAGAGGCATATGCTTAAGCTAAATCGTTTAATAATACTTGTTATATTATTTAGTGAGGATATTTTCCGAGGTAAGGAAGCACGGTTATTTAGCACTTTGCGCCGACCGAGAGTTAACTTTGCCCTGTTACTTGAACGTTTGTGTTAGATTGGATTGGGAATTTCGAGAGGATGAACCGTCGGAATCTCAGAAAAGTTCTGCTAATGCGCTTGGCTGTGGCGTTTGTTCTAGATGGGACGGGAAAGCGCTAAAGGCTCCTATCGCTTTTTCAAGATCAAGCTGACGAGGACGATGTTTGCATCATCTGAGATACTGAAAGAATTCTTTTCTATTACTATATGCTTAACGAGGCTTTTTCTGCACGCATTAGAGCCGAGCGAGCGATGGCAGACTGGTGTATGCTGTCTAGCTATGATCTTAAAACCGCAGCCAACTTAATGCAAACGCTTGACAGGTTTCTAGCTGGAGAAGTAATTAAAAAAAGGCCCCGAACCTGACATGAGCGACCATCAGAAGCTATCTCAATTCCTTACTATGCTAGGAACTCTCTCTCGCTCTTTTAGAGGCGTTACAGGGCCCCGCGATCTTGTTTTGGCGGTCTGGGTCGACTGTCCCTCGTATAAAATCCCAGAAGATAGCAAGAACATGAGTCTCGCAGCGCTCCTAGATGACACCCTTTCTCAGCTCCGGAAAAACTGGGGAATAAGTCCATTGACGAGTTTGCCCCTGGGGCTCTTCTCTTCCAATAGCCCGGAAGGCATGAGTCCGCTGGCCTGGTCGCTCTTACAATACCTCGAAAGCACAGCTAAGTACAGGTCTACATCAGTCTACGCCCCTGTCATCGAATGGGCTAGTAACGTCGGAAAACCCGACCAAGTTTGTCATGGAGTGCCCAATTCTAGAACAACCTCAAATCGTTGATTTACCCAAAAATGAGAGTTATACTTATACAGAAGAAGCGCACAACTCCGTCGTTGCTGCTATGAGCGCTTGGCCTCATCCGGCTCTAGTACGGCTCGCAGAATATGCTAAGCCGAACTATACAACAGATTTCAAGAACTATTTTTCATGGCCGGCGAATCACACAAAACGACCGAAAGAGCTGTAGACACAAGACTGCAAAACTTCTATCTAGTTCCGTCCAACAAGAACCCTTGGATAAGATGTCGGAAGGTTATGCTTGAGGTCTCTACCCTACATGATGCATCTACGGAGCCAAATGCGCACATAAATTCAACCATCAAAGGTATCTGGATACAGCCGAAAAATAAGGACACCGAGGATTACGGACCGTTTGACAAGGCGCAGATGGGGCTGGTTTCCCTCAAATAATATCAATTAGATCGAGGCCTTTTAGACAAGCGATTTGAGCGGAGGGATATTTGAGCTTGCTGACGGGTGTCTGGTGGCACTAAGGCAGTTCTCTCCTAAATGATTAGCTAATAGTATTTTAGTATCACGGGAAAATTGGGCTTCGTTGGTACTGCTTTTGAACGAGATCTGAAACTCAGAAAGATTGCACTGGGATGAGACTTCTTAGTAATAATAGTTCGTAAGATAGCTATACTGCAGTCCTTTGAACTAAGTGCTGGTGAAGCTGGTGCTGGCTATGTCACTTCTTGTGCTACATTAATCTTGACATTAAGGGCTACAAAGGAACTGGTCGTTTTTGCTGAGTTACTAGAAGCTATATAAATTATGTGATTGCTATGTTTCGCTTAGCTTCATGCTGTAATGACTGATTTCGATAGTCAGCTGTGACTGGAACCAACCTTTCTAGTCAGCTTTCACGTTTTCTAGTTTGTCCAGATGGCCCAAGTCATGCGCTTCGTAAACTGATCATGGACCATGCTCCCAATTCTGATACTTTTCAGTGACACTACCTGAATCGCCGTGTGTGCGCTGACCGAACAAGTTAACTACCTAACAGTCGACAACATTGAGGCACGGTACGAAGGTTATAAACATAGCGGAACAGATGAATAGCCTTTTGCGTTGTACCACAAGCGGGGGCGCACCGAACAACTAGCGCCAGTCCCCTGATTGTGGATTTATTCCCGTAATTTGCGCGTGAAATTCCCACTAACCCGGGCTTCAGAGCCTTATTCTGGATTCCCGGCGATATCATGACAGAAGCATCGGACTTCAGTGGTTAATATTCTGGAGCCCTACGATGGGGACTTGGACTGGGAGAACATATAGTAGGTAGAACGTCCGCCAGGGTCTTGGTGTGTGTTAAGGTCACTCGAAGTGAAAGGTTTCAAGGGACTCGGTATCAATACATCCATACGGCAAACCCTTCCAGGTCCATTACGCCGTCAATGTAGAATTCTCCCACAAGAGTGTACGTTCTACAACCAATTAGCCGCCCGATGAACAGTACCTTGCCGCCGAAGACGAGACACCGGCAATATCGACGTTGCATGTTTGACGGTATTTAACCGAAGCGACGACGCTCCGTGATGCGGACTGTCATGACTCGGGCATAGGGGGGTGATAAACGTTCGTTGTTACGCGGAGAGTCTAATCTATCACCAACTGATACACATGCTCATGTACACAACACCTTCTTTGTTCCAGTCTGGAAGATGTGACACGAACTTTTAGCAATGATGTGAATGCAACTATTCTTTCGCTAATAACTGCAGAATAATTTAGCATGAGCACTAGATACTACCTATTGTTGTCTTGCTGTTTACCTCGCTTTCGGTTGCCTATTATGTATATTACGGAAATGAAGCTATTAGCTCTCTGGTGGTAGGTTGTTGTGCATGGCATCCGGTCTGCACATTACTATACAAGAGAATGCAATCATTAACTCCATATTAGCAAGGTGATAGCAACCCTTGAGCCACCGGGTAGGTGGCTTCTCCCTCTGCTCCGACGCCGGATCTACCAGGCCTCCTAATGAGAGCAGTAAGTCGGTCTCGCGGAGAAGTGGAGATTGATCTATTGGAAGGAATTGACCAGTGCTTTCACCAGAAGCGATCAGATTGTAGTGTATTCAGATGATCTAGGGTCTAAGTTCTAAGCTGTACAATAGTGTAGAAAACAGACCTATATATACTAGGGATCACCCGGTCTATAGTTCCACCGATCCCTCTACATACTGGGTCTATTAGACCCACCTCTCCGTGGCAGTCGGGTATAATAGACAACTGAATCTCGACTAGTGAAGCTAAGGATGTTTTGAAAGTATCAATATATATCTAAGCTGATTAATCTTGTCATCATGAATATCCTAACCTTAAGTACATGTAGACGCAGGAGGGATAGTACTAAGGTTAATAAAATCAGTAAGAGAGATGATACCTACACTATGAGGTATTCTATAGCAAATAAGCTTTTTGTACCGACAGAAAAGAGTGGGCAACCGAAACATGCTAATGCTGATAGGATTCGAACCTATCCACATACAGTACTTGACCGTGCAGACACCATGCACCCAAATACCCAAATCCGACCTAGTGTCAGCAGGTAGGCGGACCGGCCCTTGTAAGGTAGTAGTAGTGTGTGCCTAAGAAAGCTTGGCTTCTACATAGTAACAATCTCTAGACTCCAGACTCCAGGCACCTACGCTAAACGCAGTGTGGGAGCACAGCACAGCACAGCATAACCCGGTCCAGATCCGGCTTGCTACCCAAGATGCCCCCTTAGATTGATAGTTCTTACCAGTACATGGCATCGGGTTATTCTGGGGTACAAAGGGTATACTAGCGGCTTGGCATTCCATCTTACACTACTGTGTATGTATTACCTCGGCGTCAAACCCGAGTGAGGCCAAGAATATTTTATATTACTCAAGTTGGCCTATATTATGACCCCTGATAACTTGGGCTGAACCCACCCTTCTTTAGTACTAGCACATATGCTTTGTCCTGACCTTTCAGGTAATCTTTGAGCTCGGTGCTAACCACTTCTACTAGACCCTCTGCCTGTAGCTTGTCGATCTCTGCCTCAAAACCCCCTAGTAACCAGATTTCCTCAAGAATCGTGGCAACAATGTGACCGCCATCCCTCAGAACCCGGACAAATTCTCTCAAGGCAGGGATAGGGCCGACGTGTCCGTGCGTAAATGTGCCTACGCAGGTGACCAAATCATAGGACTGGCTAGGCTTGCAGACCTCTTTCGTCAAGTCTCCCAGGCAGACGCTCCGATATGCACCAGACCTTTTAGCAACCTGGATCATGTGGGGGGACAGGTCGAGACCATCGATAGATGTGGCACCGCGCTCGGCGAGAGCTGCTCCTACGAGTCCCGTTCCGCAACCGGCGTCGAGAACAGCTCCATTGGCTTGATCACCAAGTTGAAGGGCAGTGTCGGCAACAATGGATGGTGCGACATAATTATAGGTACTCGTTTCGAGATCAGCGTTATACGTGTTGGCCCACTGAGCGTAAAGTGCCGTGATATCGTGATGGCTACGACAGGCTCGGGCGCGAGCAACGAAGGTGTTTTGGGTTCCTCCGGTATCTAACATGACTATTATCGCTTGAAGATGGGTTTTCGAGCAGGTCTAAATGTACGAAGGGAACTCGAGCGAGAATTCAGTGTTAAATAAATGGTATAGGCTGGGTAAAGACAATGCACTCAATCCACGCCCACTCATCAAACGGACACTGACGTTTTGCCTATTCCAATAGCTGACAATAGCAGGGTCGTCACATCTTTTCTCCACTATGTAAAATGAGTCGATGGTTTTTCTTAACTTTACGTATTGCAAATACAACATGGCTTCAATGATATGCTCTTTGCTTGACCAACAGACGTTGATATCTTCAAGTTGTAATCATATTACTCCGTTATACAAGGTAGGCATAGTATCACTAAGTAAGCACGGGAGCTGACACAATTGCAACAGTATTATACTACCTACCTCGCTCGGTAGACGAGATGCACACGCAGCATGCATGCGGAAAATACCACCTACCAAAGCAGCTTATATGTAGGTACTCATAAAGCCATACTTTCTGCAGTTTCTCCATGACGTCATACCGACTTTTCTCTACTACCTATCAATCTATCTAGATTAGGTAGATACGTGACTATTTAAGTGTGCTTTTAGTATAGTTAAGTACTATTTACCGACGTATGCCGACTAGCCCTGCTTATTCTTTCGTCCACACTTAAACTTAACACCCAACGGGTCGACTTGTTCTGTTTGTAGGACTTGCGTATATACTGACGAGGATCTAGTTGGCTCCAAGTAACCAAGGATGAAGGGCCAGTACGTAGCGGCTGGCAACAGCAGCGGCGGGGGGGAAGAAATCTTTACCGAAAAGGTCGATACCCCCCCTCCAGAGCGTCAATCGTCTCTCCTCAACCCAAGAGACGTTCCGCTCATTAACAACGACATCACATATCCAGAGGGGGGGCTCAGGGCGTGGTTGGTGGTGCTAGGTGCTTGGTCGGGACTAGCTGCATCGCTCGGATTGTACAACTCGACTGGGGTGATCGAAGCTTACCTTTCACGAGAGCTGCTACCTAACGAGTCTCCTAGCACAATTGGCTGGATATTCGGTGTTTACGCTTTCATGACCTGGTTTTGCGGGGCTCAAGTTGGACCGACCTTCGATGCTAAGGGGCCGCGTGAACTATTGATCGCGGGTAGTCTCTGCACCCTCATCGGTGTATTCGCTCTTAGTTTCAGCACGGGTGAGCAGATCTCATTTGCGCTATAAGCGAACGCGAAACAGAACCATGTATCGATCGACTGCTAATCATGTCTCCGCTCACAGAATACTACCAATTTATCCTAGCGCTCTCCGTCCTCGCTGGCGGTGGCGCGTCTCTTCTCATCACCCCAGCTATGGGCTCTGTAGCTCATTGGTTCTTTGAACGTCGCGGTCTTGCTAGCGGTATAGCATTCACCGGGGGCGGTGCTGGCGGTGTGTTGTTCCCGCTCATGATGCAGTCCCTCCTTCCTCAACTCGGATGGGCTTGGTCAATTCGGATTCTTGGCTTCATCCTGCTCATCCTCTGCTCCATCAGCGTGGCGTTTTGCCAGAGCAGAGTTCCCCCACGAAGCGGATCACATACGACTTGGCGTGATACATTACCCGACCTCCGCATCTTCCTGGATGGGACCGGCGCTATGTCCATGACAACCGCTGCCTTATTTCTCGTCGACCTAGCTTACCTAGTACCAATGACATACATTCCAAGCTACTATTTGGACCGGCAAGGTATCCCTGGGGATAAGACACTTTCCGGCGAGGCCGCGTTTGCATATCAGCTCCTTGCCATTACAAATGGGTCATCCTGTTTTGGTCGGTACGTAGCTGGAGCCCTCGGTGATCGGTTTGGACGATACAACACTTTGATCGTATCCTTGTTTTTCTGTTTAGTATCGGTTGCCGCTTTCTGGTTACCTGATGCCCTTGTCCCACAATTTAACAGCATAGCACTCCTAGTTTTCTTCACCATTTTGTTTGGGTTTGTGAGTGGCTCTAATGTTAGTTTAACACCGATATGCCTTGGCCAGCTATGCCAGATCCACGATTATGGAAAATACTATGCAACCTGCTATACAATTTGTTCGTTTGGTTGCTTAATCAGCATTCCTATTGCCGGAAGCCTTTTGGAAACTACGGGTGCCGCGGGAAAACGGAGTTATTGGGGTGCTATTGCGTATACCGCTGGTAGTTATTTGGCCGCTCTACTATGTATCATATGGGTAAGACTGCGAATCAAGGGGTGGGATTGGAGGACAAAGTGGTAGAATTCATATCTGAGAATCAAGATAGCCCTCAAGGTCCGCAGATTCTATACCTGGAGATTACCTTAGCCTACTCCTTGAGCATGCAACTATTATGCAGGGTCTATAGGCATGTATTATTCGGCATTCCTTACCCGGGCTATTATAGTATTATCATAAATGCATTGCGGTTCTTGGCAGGGTTCGGGCGACCGCCCACCACATGCAATGCTACCTCCGGAAGGATGTGATAATGTTACTGCATGTTGCAGACTTGGCTGCACCGCTGATTGTGCATTATGAGTAGGACTTAAAAACGGAATCCCGCTAGGTTCGATAAGGAGTAGTCATATTCTAGCCCTCTTGAAATACCATCACCGTACGACGACATTAAGTACGAGCTACAATAATGGTGTCTAGTAAATAATATCCTGATTCTTTTACGCCTTCACCGCTTCAAGATGTAGCATTTTTAGTCAAGACAGGAAGGTGAGTGTAGCGAGAAGGAAGTCGAAAACTAGAGCTCGGCGAATTACCCTGCATCACGTCCAAGTGAATCCTCCTTTAATTTCGTCCAACCGTAAGTGATTTGAGTACTGTCTATGATCAACCACGGCGATGATCGGAGCGGCCCTGTCCGCACGTCTTCAGATGGTGGCGCTTCCGTGTTGCTAGGCTGGCGACACTATTCGCAAGCCCAAGGTTAATTCCTCGCACAGCTATATAGTTTGGATCCACACCTCTAGATTCCATAGATCTTCAGTTGAAAGAATTGAGCGGCACAGTCGTTAAACATCAATTCTCCTAATCTTCTTTTCAGCCAGCTCAATTTCCGTAGCTGAGCTCAAGAAGCCGTCAAATATTTGAAACAACGCCACAATGATTCCAACGCTAGATTTAAGCCATTTCACTGCGGGTACCGAGCAGCAGCGTTGGCAATTTGCTAATGGGCTCCTTGCTGGCTTAATTGACACTGGTTTTGTCAAGATTATTAACCACGGTCTCGACAGAGAGAAGCTCGATGAGGTATTTACATGGGTAAGCGCACCCCAGAGTATTGATTTCCCGTCCAAGTGTTGACTTTTCTACTATGCCAGAGCAAGAAATTCTTCCGTCAGCCGGTTGAGGCTAAAAATCAGATTGCGAATGTGACAGGGCCCAAACCTGTGCGAGGGTACAGTGGTCTCTCGGTCGAATACGTTTCGAGACTTGTAGACGATAAGACGTCGAAGCCAATCACAGACTCGAAAGTAAGGACAAACTTATAGGAAACGATGCTGCGCTCCTATCTATAGATACTGATTCTAGTATATAGGAGCATTTCGATTTAGGCCCTACCGATGACCTGGAATTCCCGAATCAATGGCCTAAAACTCCGGAGCTCGAAGGTTTTCGCCCCTTCATGGAAAATTTGTATGAGGAGGGCAATAGCATCTGCCTCACGCTGCTAGAGGCCCTTGAGATTTCTCTTGGACTCAAACCCCAGTCACTAAAGGAACGCTCTATTCCGAATGCCGCAGACCTCCGCCTCACCCACTATCCCGAAATATCTATCAATGATATGAGAGCAGGTCACACGAGCCGCATCGCACCGCATTCCGATTGGGGTATCATCACGCTACTGTTCCAGGACAGCACCGGTGGCCTCGAGGTAGAAGACCGGTCTTGCCCGGGTAACTTCTTCCCCATTGAGCCGGATGACACAACCGAGATGATTGTCAATGCTGGTGACACCTTGATGCGCTGGACGAACGGAAAGGTGGTCGCCGGCGTGCACCAGGTCACCGTCCCCGAAGAGCTAAAGAAGATGGATGAAATCATAATCCCTGAGAGGTACAGCGTAGCGCATCTCTTCAAGGCGCAGCGTCAAGTTTCCATCGCTCCGTTAAATCAATTTGTCACCGCTGAGGAGCCAGCCAGGTATCCCGAAATGAGTGCGCTCGAATATCACAGACAAGTACAAAACCTCCTTTTCACTTAAGCGATGAATTCAGGATGAAGACGGAGAAATAAATAAAGGCTCGTCGAGGGCCAATATAATGATCATATAGCATTTCTTCTCTTGAGTAAAAACTAGTTTAAGATTATAAAATAATAAAACTGAAAACCTATCCTTAAATCCTTAGTTTTGAACATAAAGGCCTATGGCAATACATAGCTTAAGCGACTGGATGCTGCATGAATAAGCTAGGCTAAACATTAAGAAGACCGCATGGGCTACGGGCCGTACGTGTCACGTTTGGGAAGTCTCTTGAGGTCAGGTACAATATAATGTATATTCCGTATAGTAGGTCTCACACAAGACTAAAGCTTGTAGAAGCAAAGAATAGTGTGCGGAGCACACTTGGATAGATCATAGTGATATGGGCAGACAGAATCAGAGAGAACACACTCTGATTGGTGGTTTAGTTGGTAGTGCACCTGAATTATGACAGATTTATATGGAAACTACCCTATAGTGCCGATAAGTGTAAGTGGCTCGCGGCCGTACGGCCCGTAGCCCATGCGGTCTTCTTATAATCCCTGACCAAATCATGGTCGTGAGTGAGAAAAGGAGTGAGAAGCAACAAACTTGGAGTGAATGAACTATTTTCCGTGACGGTATTCTACGCGGAAGTTACAATAACCTCATAGTCTCCGCCAGCCTTTCCCACCACTTCGATCTCAACATGCCAGTCGGTAACTATGTACGAACTTATCCCATCAACTGTTAGTGTAGCGTCATTAAGTTCATCACCCGCACACCCTCCAGAGCCAGGTGTCACGTCTAAGACCCTTACAGGGCCCTCTCCAGTCGCAACTTTTGTCGACACGGTGTATAACAGAATGCCCGTGGCGCATGATGCCGAGTTAAGGCCAGCTGATGACCGCACCTCAGCTACTAATGCATTAGTATCATTATGCTTCACCACAACAGTTTTCTTCCCACCAGAAACCTCCAACGGCGATAAGATGTGAGAAGTCCGTCCAGCCTCAGCCACACAGTCAACTTGATCATCGCTAAGCCAGCCAAGCCGCCACTTATCCCATGCAAAATAATCCGGGCTAGGACCGCTGATGAGCCCCATCAAGTCCCAACCTCCGATAAACAGTCCCGTCGCGCTGCCGTTGAACGGATAATAATCGGGCAGACACATAGTGTGCCCCGTCTCGTGGTTTAGCACAAGAGACCCCCAAGTCCTATAGCCGTCATACCCAAAAGTTACCGACTTCTTCGCAACGTACGTACCATCGCGCTTCGTCACGTCGCCCATGAATGTCGGACTATAAGTTATGGCAGTCGCGTTTGCGGTCGGCACAATGTATAGGACATCAACCGGCGGGATTGGGTGGTTATACGCAGCAAGCGCATCCTGAATATAGCGCCGGTGCTGCTCAGCTGTAAGGCCGCGCTCCCAGTTGTAACTGACGGCCGTGGCCGGCATACGGTAGAAGCGCGAGGTATCGGCTGTCACCGACAATTCCAACGCGCCATATGACGCTCTGCGATACCAATCCGCCGCGCTCGGGAGGAAGAAGTCGCGCAGGACCTCTGGGGAACTCTCGGTAGCACTCTGATCGGAAAAGTCCACGAATATCATGAATGCGCTGAGGGTACCGACACTCGGTGCGCAGTTTAGCTCGTAGCCAAACCCAGCACTCAGATAGACCCTCTGGTCTGCCACGAGTTTGCATGCGGACACGTCGGCGCTAGGTCGTAGAGGATTGGCTGTGAGCGTTTCCGCGACGATTGTGCAGAGAGGCCACAACCAGCTCACAAGTGATGACCATTGCATCTTATTCCTAGCACTGATGAATTCTAAGAGATGAATGCCCTTTCACCGTGTTCGGCCTATAAGGTGATGACTGAGAATATGAGTAGCTAGGGTTGTAGTCAGTCATGATTGTTTTGTCCTCGCCCCCAAGGCTTTTCCATATGTGATGAGCCAACACACTCACGTTGCATTCAGACATTTACCCGGGCACATATAATATCCGATCTAAAATGCAACTCCACCTCATGCACGATAAAGCTTGTATACTGGGACTTGCAGGCTACGGGAATGCCTTACTTAGCACCACTAATAGAATGGACGCAAAATGTATGAAATATCTACGCCTCCAAAAGCGCCTGTACAATGTATATTAGTCTAGGTTCTTGACAACTGATGAAGATTTAATATGAAGTACTAAATAAATTATACTTAACCCTTTCGATCCGTTCGGCGAAGAGACCGGAAACAGCTATCCTTGACGGAATCCTAGGCAAGAAATAGAGTGTCATACATTCCAGACCGGGACAAAGAAGGTGTCGTGTACATAAGCGTTTGTATCAATTGGTGATGGATTGGACCCTTATCACTCCTCCTCCCCCCACAATACTTGGGTCATGACACGGAGAATGAGAAAGGTGAGGGTTCTTATCACTAGTGTGTAAATAATGTTCGAGTGTTTGTATATGAAAGGTAGGAAACAGATAATCCAGAGTAGGGCTCTAGATGCAGAGCGAGTAAAGTTTAAGTGTGCACGTAGATTTTATGGTCTAAGTGGGAGAGGCTGTAGTTCATGTGAGGGAAGGCTTAGACAAGTCTTATACTCGGGTATGGCTCGCCTAATAATCCATAATAGAGTTCACAGACATAACGCGTGGGGAACACCTACAAAATGTACTGAGATAGTTGAGCTAACTAGCGAAAACTATTGACTAAAGTTCGAAGGTCAGAAGTGGAATGATATCGAGGCTTTATGTATCATGAGCACCCTTTGATAGATAATGGTAACCTTCATTTAAATATTCTACAGTATTTGAGGGGAGATTCTAGTAGTATGCAAGAGTTGGGCGAACCACCCAAAACGACGTGGAGTGCCACTGTTTTCAAAAATATATAAAAACATATGTGTTCTGATGTTGACAAATGCATTAGGGAGATTTACAGAAATTTATATTAGACGCTATCAATTGATTCAACTCGTCGCCTGGTGGATATGCATTGAACGGAGGATATCTACAGAGTGTATAAAAGCGCGTATTGGCCTTGTGACGTGTGGAAAAAAACGACGCCGTTAATTCTATGTTGGAATTAACGGTATATATATCCACTTCTCCGCGACACGACGAATAAATGCCTAGATAACCTTGGGTATATCATTATCTATAGACATATCACATAGCCTATAGGGCTAATCCAGTAGACTCGAGGCCTCGTGACTCTCCGCAAGCACCACCCAGCAATTCAAGATAGGGCCGGAGTAAATGATGCTGTGCCGGCGCCTAACACCCTCCTTCCCCTCGCTTTGGGGCAACGGAACTTTCCCATGCATTGAAGAAATTTGAACGGTATCGAGACAGCGAGTCCTTTCAAGCATTGGTATAGGATCTCTTTCTGACGACGTATCCTCCCTGCAATCCTATTCACCTTTCCAAGTGACAGTTACAGACATATACTTCACCACAACCCAACTAATTCCATATTGTACTAGATTTAAATACAAGATATCGAAAAATGTTCTTGCCATATTCTAGCTTATAGTCTCAAGAGTGTTTGAAGGTTGTTTTTGTCTATGTCCTAAGATACACCACAGCGCCTGTACTTCAACTCTACAGCTACGGGTAGGCGGCAGGCCTCTCAGCCTCGCTATAAAATCATAAATCAGCATAGGTGGCCTACGTAGCCTCCGGTTACCAAGCCGCTATGGCTCTGTGCGCGGGTTTGGCGAGTTTTTTATTCTATCCGGTCTTCCTAAGTATAAATGATTGATTGATTAGATGGGCAGTACAAGAACTCAGAACACACACCCAGCAGCGTGTTCTACGATAGTGGGGACTTTCCCATGTAAATTTGGAATGAAGCGACATACGTATTAGCCTTGACAAGGTCCAGGCCTCAGTCACATCAGGCCGGGTGATATGAGACCCTGTAGTGGCAATGTTGCTTACATATACATATTAATAACATCACCCGATTTCGCGATTGCATCATGATTCTCAAGATCTTTATGCACTAATGAGCTACACTACCTACTGAAGCGGGCAAAGTGTATAGATTCGATGCAGGGGTTGATTCACGTCTTTCTTTACATATAGGAGGTTAAACCGTACACTTCCGTGCATAATAAACGGGTTGATTAATGCGGGACTCCGTTGATCAAAATAGAGCGCAATTGGCATCAACGCCATTCCCGCCAAATCGGAGAAGGCCTAGCACACTTTCATAGCCAGAAATTGGTGATGGAAATCTGTCTTACACTAGCCTCACCTAGGCGGTACACTGCCCCGACACCTCCTACCTATTCCTGATTCTATCTCCGAGTCCGACGCTCGGACTCCTTTCCGCCTTAGGCCGAGATAGGCTTGTCCGTGTGGGCATTCATGCGCTCCATCGAAGGCCACCTCGGCAGTGTGGGATACGGCCTCATTTCCAAGATACTAGCGCCCCGAACAAGGGTTACCATGTGCTTAGGATATGATTTTGAATTACCGGTAATTTTCCAAGGTGTTCAAGGTTCTTTTACTCTTCTGTTGAATAGCCTTCGGAAACGGTCCTATATTCCCAGGCCCATATACACACGAGGACCCATTGTAGCTATGCCTTACACTGCGTCTACATGGGAGCGGGAGCTGAATTAGTCGGATCCCAACACCGAGATATCGAATGTTTCCTATACTGGAGTCCAGACTATTGGAGGTCAGTGCGTGTGGCAGGGCCCCTATCAACTATGAACGGGTCTTTGATCCCACATTGCCGAGCGGGAACAACTACTTACAAGGATAAATCTCGCGAGTATTTCGTAATCATTCAGCTTCGAAATACGGACTGTTAGTCAGGATTTGTTGAGCAGTTCAAGTCAAGGAAGATGTTTAAGGCCTCTCATAGCAAATGTCATACTTCCTAATATGGCATGCAAGAAGAAGCGGCTAAACAAGTTGGACGGATCCATGGGAGAGCGGGAACATCGGACGGGCGTCTGACATGTTATATAGAACACTCGTCCCCGGATGGTTGTAATGTGTCTCACTCCTCAACCCAACTAAATTCTACTTAGCATTCGACACCAGTGATAGTCATCATGGTCAGAATTCCTACATTATGCTGCATAGTCGCCGCCACCGGCATCGTATCTGCCTATGATACGACCTTTGGGTTCAATGGCGAGCCACAAATTGAAAACCGAACGATCGATGAAATCTACGAAGCAGCCCTCGCCGAGGGTGGCGTCGTGACCGTATGGCATGGTGGTGACGAGACGAATCAGCAAGACGGTTTAAAGCAAGAGTTCGAAGCCCGTTTCCCTAACATAACCCTTAACATCACCGTCGACGTGTCCAAGTATCATGACGGCAACATTGATCGCCAACTCGCCACCGGCGGAGTGTATGTCGATAGTGTCATACTGCAAACCCTACACGATTACCCACGCTGGGACAATGAGGGGGCGCTTCTCCATTACCTACCACTCGACTTCTACAGTATACAGCCAAGTTTCCGCGAGCTTCGCGGCGCCTGGTATGGAGTGTCAGTTTTCGGATGGAGCTTCCTATGGAACAAGAACAAGATATCTCAGGGACCAAAGGAATTTGAGGATATCTTGAAGCCTGAGTTCAAGGATAAGCTTGTGCTGACCTATCCAAACGACGACGATGCTGTTCTTTACGCATTTGATCTGATGTAAGTAATCGGGCGGGCTCTTTGCCATCAAATCTTGAAGCCGTATGCTAAGAAATAAAATAAAAAGCATGCAGCAATATGGGTACGAATGGTTCGAGAAGCTTCTGGCGCAGAATCCCCGCTGGGTGCGTGGTACCGCTACACCAGTGACGCTCTTGAGCCAAAGCAACAGCACATCGGCAGTCACTTTCACGGCTGGCGTGGGCTTGACACCCCCCGACGCTATAGGCCTAGCTTTCCCAACCAAAGGGCTTTTCGTTACTTGGCCACAGAGAGCCGCGATTTTAAAAGATGCACCTCACCCAGAAGGGGCCAAACTACTTCACAACTACCTACTCAGCAAAGAACACCAGAGCTCACTAAGCTCCTGGAGTGTTCGAAGTGATGTCTCAGCTCCGGGCGGTTATGCTGATCTTGTGGACATCCCATCCACTAATCCGAATGGCTTCGAGGGGTTCATGGCCGATAGAGAGCGAGTGGAAAGATTTAAACTCTTCTTTGAAGATAAAATTGGTACGCCCCAGGGACTCAGCCCGCTCAAGGACGACTTGTGACCAAAAAAATAAGTTCGGGTCCTCTACCAAGGGCATAAGCTTGAGGCGGGCGCAGAAGCCATGAAGTGAGCCTAATATTCTATGATATGTAATTTACCAATTATGCTTAATTCCCTACTTTAAGTAGATGTAACTATTCCTATTATTTCTCATAGTTTAATAGCTAACCTAAATCATTGTATAATTAAATAGCTAGTCGATTAAGGAGGCATAGTTCTACTCTAGAACCAGTCGTGTTTTCGTTTTAGATTTTATTACCATCATCTAATCAGTGGTCATGATCGTGCAAATCAATACTTACGTATGTTTGACGTTCTCTTTCTCTTTCTTTTATTTTATACACAGTAAAGCTTCTTGAATAGAATTAATACGTCTACTAAGTAACCCGAAATGAAGCCGGCTCTTACGCCTATTCTCTTAAATGGGTTCTCATACCCCTTATCAACACCCTATCTAGTAGCAAGACTAACCATAAGTTTATCGTGTTGAGGCTTAGCCACGGGGTTAGAGCAAATACGGTATACGGCACAAAGGCACCCGTCGTGCATATACTGCCATCCCACCTCGTTCTCACAGCTGAGCAAGTTGAATATAACGCTTACGACGTTTCATATCACCCTATTAACCATCATTAGGTTAGTAACCAGGCGCACATAACGCGCAAACTAAACCACAGCTTTAGCCACGCCATCGTTATGCCTGTGTTTCATTCCAACTTGGCCATGACCAGAACGAGTGGGCGTCGGTCATCGAAATCTTATAGGGGTGAACACTTGGTTGCGCGGCGCCATGACATAATCATGAACCATAATATCAGCAGGATTGCCCTCTATCGCGTACACTTATCCATTTTATATCCATCTACCTTGACGGCCTTGTCTATTTCTTCCCACTCCTCTAATACCTCCAGCGAGCCTAGTGAACCCAACACCATGATCTCATAAACGGGTCTTCATGAATCGATATAACAGTCCGTTTCATACGATATTCCCGGTATCGTCCTCTTATGTTCTAACGGTAGTAGTCATTATCACGAGCACGGCGGACACCACAATCAATCAATCAAATCAGACAGTCGAGCCACAAGAAATCCATTCATTACTACCAGAGCAGAGATGCCTTGGTATTCCACAGCTAACAACAAGCTTCTCCACCAGGTGAACAGAGAACATGATGAATAGGGGGGTATTAATCCATGACGCCGTAAAATGCACCCCATGCCTCGCCACACCCAGACTCTAGTATTTTAACAACCAATGATCCCGTTTCGTTTGTATGCTGGGCGCGGTTCGCTTCCCTACAACGTCGATATGTCCAGGGAGGGCATTTCCGAGGATCCCTTCGAGGGGCAACCGAAAAGGGGCATCTTCTCGCGCCCTTTGCCATCATGTCTAGCGTCATTGTCTGTTGAACCCTTGCTTGGCCTGGCGTAGGTTAGTGATCGGGTTCGAAGAGTAAGAAATGACCGAGAACGCGATAGTACTACTTACCTTCATCAGCTCAATCCTAGCCTTCAGCTGACTCGTGACCTCGGCCGCCCTCTTCCAGCTCTCCACGTTGTTGCTAGCGGGTACCGTTATGCTTGACCCTCCCATGACCCCGTGGGCCGCCTCGTCCGTGTTGGCATTCCTAAATCCCCGCGCAGGGCTACCACGCCCGCTCGAGCCGCTAGCATATCTCATATCCGGACTAAGCTTGCTTCGGGGATAATTGTGCGGCATATCGCCGTTTTCCTTCTCTTCGGACTGGGTGCTTGTGAAGCTCATCCGGTTCGACCGAGCGCCGGTGCTGTTGGAACTGTCACGATAGATACCCACATCGTCGTGTGTCGGGCTCGTCACCGTCGGGTTGACCATGCCACCAGAAACGCCCAATCCTTCAGCCCTACTAAGCGCACGTTTAAGACGTTCTAGCTCCCGCCGAAGTCTTTCGTTCACTTGCTCGGCGGCTTCGGCATCGCTACGTGCGCGGACAAGTTGCGTCTCCTTGGCCTTGATACTCAGGTGATCCCGAGTGTGGTCCTCGATAAGCCCGGCGTTCTGGTTCTTCAATTCTTGTATCTCGGAGGAAAGCTTGCTCTTGTCGTGGCGTAGCTCATCTACCTGTCGCGTGAGGTGCTCATTTGCCGCCCGTAGCTCTTCGAGCTCGGCTCTCTCCATGGCGGCGAGTCCGCTCGAGGGGGTCGACGAGGCTATAGGGGGAGCAGGTGTCGGAGCGGTCATAGGTTTGACCAATGATCTACCCGCCAGGCCACCACGGCCAAGTCCGGTACGCGGTTTGGGAGGGGGTGAGGCATGCATGGGTTCCTCCTCTTCCATCGGAGGTGGTGGTGGTGGCGGCGCCGCGACTCTCCGGGGTGATCCGACGCCTGGCGCAGCAAGACGTCGTTGCGGGGCTTTCAGACCAGTCGAACCCCCTGGCTTCGGCATGCCCAACTTATTGAGCCCGGCAGGCTTGGATGATGGCTGTGCCGGAGGGGGTACAGGTTCTGCCGCTGGTGGCGGTGCGCTGGCAGCGGGAGCTACCTTCTTCGCGGCACCTGGGACCTTCTTGAGCGTTCCCCCTCCAACGATTTTCTTGGGTCCTCCTACGGGGGCTCTCGCCGCTGGGGCAGGCGTGGGTTTGGGCTTATCCTTGGCTTTTACCTCCGCCTTTTCAAAGAACTCCTTGACTTTCGTCTTTCGGATATCGTCCAAAGCTTCCATGTGGGGGTTCATGGCGCGTTCTCCGACGATCTTCATGACGGTTCCTAGCACTTCAGCACCGCCGGAACGGAGACCCTCACTCGACTCGGATAGCAACTTCTTGGCGGCTTCGACTATACTGCTCACCTCCTGCTTGCTAGGGACGTCCCTAGTCGTCCGTAGACAGCGAACCAGGAACTTCATTGTGCCTTCTTTTACTTGAGGGTTCTTGTGGTTCAGAAACGCCAAGATATCCTCGAGGCATTCGGTGAAGCTTGTGGCTAGGAAGACTTGATCGAGGGCAGCGCCTAGCGCATCAGCAACCGACTGCTTCTTCTCTTTCAGGCGCTCCATGATAGGGGCCATGACGATCGACCTGTATTTGCTGTAGCTCTTCCGCAAGCCTTTGGCCAGTACCTCGATACACTGGGCAGCCTGCGTGACAACCGCGATGTTGGCATCCTTCATACTCTTGGCCAAGCCTCGATTGATCTCGTTGAAGTCGGCATCTTTGATCCTCGGGACGTTCAAAGCGGCGAAGAGACCCTCGAGCGCTTCCTTACGATCTTTCCACTTGGAGGAGGCGAGACTTTCGTGGAAGTTGGCAGGAATCTTGGACAACACGTCTTGGGGTTCTGCCAGGTCGAATGCGTCGACCTCACCAGGCTCTTCAGCTGCGTCTTCCTCGTATGCATCGTCGCCTTCCGTGCCGGGCGGCGGGGCCCTAGCCATAGCTTCTTGTTGAGACCGTAGGAGTCGTTCCTGCTTGGGCGCCGGCTCGGCCTTGATCTTCTCGAATTGGGCTTCGAGATCCGTCTGTTGCGTGGGCTTCAAGTCGCCCCAGAACATGGGTTTCATGGCATCGCGAAGCCACCGGTAGAACTCAACAGCCAGGCTGGTGGCCTCGGCTCGAACGTTCTTGTCGGCATGGCCGAAGGCCTTGGGGAGGATCTTGAGGACGGGTTTGGGGTCGGCGACCCTGCAGCCATAGTTGTGGAAGATGGTGGTAAGGGCGGCCAAAGCGGCGGCGATGACTTTGGGCAGCTTTGCGGATATAACGGGGAGAATGTCTTCAATGACGGGACCGGCAACATCGAGCTCGATTAACAGGAGGAGGGCTTCAAGGGAGGCGGCCTTGGTGGCGGGACGAGTGGATATAAGGCCCTTCTCGACTATGGGCGTTATAACTTGGGCACGCGAGCGGACGCAGCCTTCGCGACCACCGAATTTGAGGAATGCGCAGTAGGCGGCGATGCCATCGGACTGGGCGGCGACGTTAGAATCGGCGACGGCACCCTTCCATAGACTAGGGTCCTGATGAAAAGGGCGGAAGGCGGGATCATGTTCATCAGGAGTGATTTCGAACTGTTTGGCAGCATCTTCGTAGGCTTGTTTGCGGACCTTCCAGACCTGAGGAAGCGTGGGACGAGTTAGTATACGTCGTAGCCCAATTACGACATATCAGGTATCACATATAAATCGATAGATGGACAGACTGCTAGAATAGAGACATGCGCACCTTGTGGACCCATCGATCTGTCAGTGGCAGAGAGCTGTAGTCTGGCTCTCCGTCGGCCATGGTGGCAGACTGGTGAGAGGTCTCGGGGGGAGCGAAGGAGGAGGGTTCGTCGTGGGCGGGATCGAGTGCGGGGTGGTTGTAATAGTGGCTGTAATCGTGGTAGTGACGGGGTCTGCGAGATGCCGGTATCGGTGTTGGCGGTGCAAGAGCGGTGTAGATCCGGGGATCGTCAGCAGTGTCGACGTGTGGTTTAGACGGTTCTTCGTAGAGGTCGTTGTTCTCGCTCTTCTTCTTTCTCCGACGTTTCGGCGATAGAATGCAAGCTGCTCTTTGGATTAGCCTGGGCAAGAAGGGCATATTCCTTTTTTTTTTTTCTCCTTTTTTTCTTCTTCTTCTTTTCTGCTGCTGCTACTGCGAGCTTGGAGAGGGCAGACAGCTATCGTGCCCGAGTATTGCAAGGGGTCATCTGTTGTAATGGAATACACAACGTGTATATGCGCGCGCGGGATGATCTAGTGTATCATGGGGACTGGGATGGAGACTGGTACTGGGACGGAGCAAATGATACATCTGCATCTGCATCCGCATCTGCATCTGAAGCGCACAGACATGTAGTAGGTATAGCTATATGTGTTGCAAATATGAAGCTTGAGAGGAGGGAAGAGGCAGAAGGAGGGGACGTTGACGAGGATGAGGGGAGGAAGGGAAGAGAGAGGGTGCGTCTGAACAAACGCACCTGACTACAACAAGAAGAACAAGAACAAGAACAACAAGAAGCATATACACACACCTACACAGGAATATAGGCAGTACAGTATATATATACACAAGCCCGGTCAAATAATAATTCGTCGCGTCCCGTCTCGTCTCGTCTCGTCTCGGGTACCAAGTCTCCAAAAAGGATTGTTGCTACGCCGATGGTATGTATTAGCGTGGGTATAAACTGAATGGGTTCGTGGAATGGAAACCGAAGGTTGGTTGTTTGTGAGTATGTTGTATATTATGCAGGAAGAGGAAGAGGAGGAAGAGGATTGGATGACGAAATCGGGCGGATTTTCTCTCTACTACACTCTATGTCGATGGAAGTACAGTATCTATTATTTGTTTTTTTTTGTTTTTTTTTCTTTAACGTACAGTATGATAGGGTGCAGGATGGATGAGGGAATCAATCCTTGAAGAGAAGAGTCAAAACTAAGACTTGGAGTTGTTTTGTTTCTATGGTGGTGTTCAGATTAGTTTATCTGGTTGTTTATCGGAAAGACAAGAAATAAGCATCAACCACTCATAATGAGAGATGGAAAACCCTTGATCGAACCCTCTTGTCGTGACAACCCTGCCTGTCACCCTCCGGTACACCGCATTTGGGTACTTAAGTGTACATAGTACTATGGACCTTAGTACTGTGTCTTCCCCACTTGGCCTACGCAAGGTACCTACATAGTAGGTAGTGTACACGAGGTACAGTACCTAGATCTCGGGAACCATTTGCTGACGTTTTGCCATGTCACTCACCCCGTCACCCATGCTATGTACATAGTATGTTCTCTGTACAGGTAGTATGGAGGGGAAGAGGGGCTGTTGGTATTTCTGGTCGGGGGAGCAACCGAGAGCCCGATACCCTGATTACCTACACTGCCTAGTACTGTATAGTAGGTATGGAAATGTTGATTGTGCACACAAGTGCCTCTTTTTACCTTATCTAAGGCGGTATTGTGCCTTTATATACGCTTTGGTCCAAGTACCTATATAGTGACCTGCTCAACTAAAAGAAATAGAATATTTTAGAGTTTTTGTTGTTGCCTGCTACGTATATACACCTTGTATACATCCACCATAGGTTACCTATGTACCTAGGTACTGATAGCACTAAACAGAATTCTCTTGAGTGGTCAATCTGCTGGAATTAGGTGTGTGAAGGTAAGTTATGGGTCAGACCAGGGGTCTGACCCCTAGTTAATCTACCATTTCCCCCCCCCCACTCAGCCACCTAGCCACTTTTCCACGCCACAGTACTTAAGGTAGCACAAGTGATCGACCCACTCACTCGCTGCACATAGTACCTAGTAATTAATGTAAGGTACTTATAGTACTTACCTAAGTACGTAGCGTAAAGGTAGCAAGGGCTAAGTAATTGGTATCGAAGCAACCGCTATCAATGCTGATGGAATGCCACTACCGGCTTCTACTATACTCAAACAGTCAGTCATCACCTACCAACCCACGCCAACCCCAAGCCGAGAGACCAAACTCCAAACAACAACACCATCGCAAGTCCTCCTATTTTATATATTGTCCCGACACGTAGAGAAGTCAAGTCCCTTTTTTTTTGGGACTAATTAAATTTACTGGCTCTGGTCTATAGTTTTTGCTGGAGAGAAAGAGAGAGGCAGAGATCCATTTCGTCTAAACCTGAGACAATCGGTCTAAAGCTCCAAGCTCCCTCTTTTTTTTTTTTGGTAACCAACTGACTGCGACCGGATGAATGATCTTGTAACGCGTGGTTCAAAGTCAAAGCAAGTGAAAGCAAAGATTGCGATTTGATCAAACTAACGCTATCAATTATACAACATCATCATCACACATCTTCTATTATATCGCAACTTGACCGACGTCAAACGCCCATAATAACGCCAACAATAACAGCTACCTAGTGTACTATTTACTAGTCTGCCTACCTAGGTGGTTCGCGATATTCTTTCTCCACGGGTTTCTCCAAGTCTTTCCATCCCTGTCCTTTGCCCTTCTCATACTTTGCGAATACCCTCCATCAGTCAGACCGCCTGTCTCGGCTCTTTGTCCGTATCCCAAGCCCTCAATATAGGAGTCCATCTCACAGTCTCCGTGCCCAGAGATAGGCCATATATCTACATCTAGTTTGCGCCCTGTTGTTGTACGGACCTCATCCCGGCTGTTCTATGCTCGGTATCATCATTATAAGCTCAAGCTCAGTCGCATGCGCATGTCTGTGAACGGCGTTGCCGCATCCTGTCCAAGATGACACAATTATTAACCCCTCGACAAGCTGATGAGCTGTACGACTTAACTTGCTTGCTCCTCTCCCTTTCTCCTTGCCTTCCATCATCATCAGTCTCACTAACTATCGACAATACGCATAGCCACAAGGCCATCATTGCCTACCTAGCCTCCAATAACCTCCCCGATACCGCTGCCGCGTTGCGAAAAGAGCTGGACCTGGGCGACACCTTCGACGATGTCACCGCCAAGAAGTATGAAGGTCTACTCGAGAAGAAATGGACAAGCGTCGTAAGATTACAGAAAAAGGTACACGCAACCTGACTAATCTTTCCATGGCCGCGAGCTGCTCTATACACTTTGTCCTCGGTCCTTGCCTAGCTAACGTCTTGTCTCGTTCGCATGTAGATCATGGACCTCGAATCTAGAAACTCGACACTACAATCCGAATTAGACAATGCGACACCAACTTCTCTTTCCCGCCGAAACCAAGACCCTACGAGCTGGCTTCCGAGATCCCCTGCCCGCCACACCCTCCAATCCCATCGAGAACCCATCACCTGCGTCGCTTTTCATCCCGTCTTTTCGTCTCTCGCTTCGGGCTCCGAGGATTATACCATCAAGATCTGGGACTGGGAGCTGGGAGAGTTGGAACGGACCATCAAGGGACATACCAAAGCCGTCCTGGATGTTGACTTTGGTGGTCCTCGAGGCGGCACCCTCCTAGCCTCTTGCTCGAGCGATTTGACCATCAAGCTATGGGATCCCTCTGACGAGTACAAAAACATCCGGACTCTGCCAGGGCATGATCACAGCGTTAGTGCCGTTCGTTTCATTCCCTCTGGTGCTGCCGGCGCCCCGAGTTCGGGGAATCTGCTGGTATCTGCGTCGAGAGATAAAACATTACGTATTTGGGACGTTTCTACTGGCTACTGCGTCAAGACCATCCGCGGCCACGCCGATTGGGTCAGGGATGTGTGTCCATCGCTTGATGGACGCTATTTGTTGTCGGCCGGGAATGACCAAACTGCTCGGCTCTGGGATATATCACTCGCCAACCCTGAAGGCAAGCTCACACTAGTCGGCCATGAACATACCATCGAATGTTGCACACTCGCCCCTCCCTCGACATACCCGCATCTAGCACCACTAGCCAATCTCAAGAGACCGCCACCTGCGTCGAGCGCTGCCGAGTTCATGGCCACGGGGTCTCGGGATAAGTCTATACGTATATGGGATGCTAGGGGGAACTGTATCAAGACACTGAATGGACACGACAACTGGGTACGGGCTTTGGTCTTTCATCCGGGTGGCAAATACCTCTTGAGTGTTGCCGACGACAAAACGCTGCGGTGTTGGGACCTAACCCAGGAAGGGAAATGTGTCAAGGTGCTTGCCGACGCCCACGGTCACTTCGTCTCCTGCTTGCGTTGGGCACCGGGTATCGTGCGTGAGCCTGTTGCCAACGGTGGCACTGAGGGCTCAAATGGCACCGCCAATGGTGTCCCCAAACCAAGCTCCGCCGTTTCGGATGTCCAGGTCAGGTGTGTCATCGCGACGGGGAGCGTGGATTTAAACGTGCGCGTATTTGCGAATTGAGGAGATCCCTATCACATTCTAACCGACAGAAAAGAGAAAAAAAAACCCCCCTCTTTTTGTGTCCCCCATCTTCTTGTCATCTCCTCGTCATCGCTCACTGCCATATATATATGTCCAAAGAAGGCAAGGGGACGGCCAAGCATAACGGCTTTAGAGGTCATACGAACCAGACACGCGGAAATCGTCCCGGACTCCTATTATAGACAAGCAGTTGAACGACGAAAGTCCACCCGCCATCTTTTAGTGAGAAGTAGAAGGCTAGACAATGCCTCGAGCCGAATAAGGGACATATACGATCATGTTGCCTGTCTAAAAGGTTTGCGTCACCTCTTCCACGGTACGCTTTTATAATGCCAGACAGACTAACTGAGGACCACAGGCGTGATATTGCGGGAAATAAGAATAGATACCCCTTCATTGCCTATTGGCATCATTTCAATTCGCTCACATAACACCTTGTATTTGCGATACAGCCTATTAAACTCGACCTCCTTCCACTTGCACGTGGCCAGTTGTCTTTTATTAGTGGTGACACGCGGCACACTTAATAATTATGAAAACTTCTCCCCGACAGAGGATTGCGTACTTGTGAAGCTGCCAACTTAATTGTCTCATATAATATCAGCGGGTCTATTGCCTTGTGCCGTGGACTTGACGACTTGAAGCCAAGCGCTGGTGAAATACGCTGCCTCTGCTAGCAGCTCCCTTCATTGATCAAACTCTTCTTGTTTGAGTTGAATGTACGAGCTATACTGCAACTCGAGTGTGCCTTGAGGATTTAATAGGAAGCTGTTACGTTACATCGTCGTTTTTCCTATTCGATAGGGAGGACTTTCTTGGGGGCGGGGGTAAGGTGGGGGAAGTACTCGTATCAACATAACACACCCTTGTACCGAGGAGGAGCTCGTGAAGTACATAGATTGCAGTCCGCAGCCGGTAGAGAGAGAGACCATTATCCTTTTGGTGTCTAAGCTTATAGTCACATCCACGCATGGCTACAGCCCAGCGGCATGTATACAAGGTTATTGTTAGTTTTGTCCGGAGTAGTGGCGGCATCCCTTCAAGTACTACCCCCGGCTCAACTTTCATCTCACAATGAGATTTCAGCCCCGGGCTTCTCACTCAATGAGATTTCGACGACCATTTATATCACAGAGAGCCTAGCATCCCATCGGGACACTAATGGTCTCACCCTAATTCCTCCATCGGGCTTAGAGTTCGCGCAGGTGTTTATAGAAGACTTGAATGAGGCATCGAGACAGTCGTGGATACTTGAAGTCGTTTCCCTGCCACCGACGAATATCACGGGAATCATACTCGAAGAGTTTCATGGCGACGCATCCCTTCTCTCCTATGAAAATGGAAACCCCACAGACGAAGCCTATGTACTACATATTCAAGACAACCGCGCCACCATCAGCGGCTCCGGTGCGCGGGGTGTGTGGTGGGGAACACGGACCTTGCTCCAACAGCTAATGATATCAAACTGGACGACACTGCCAGCATCCCTCATCACCGATGCTCCTGCTTATCCCTCCCGGGGCTTCATGCTCGATGGCGGGAGGAAATGGTATGCCCCATCCTTTCTGAAGGAGCTCTGCACCTACGCGTCCTTTTTTAAGATGTCCGAGTTCCACTACCACACGAGCGACAACTACCCCCTGAACCGTGGGCACAACGATACCTGGAATGAGGTGTATTCGCAGTTCTCTCTACGCCCAGGAAGCGAGGACTTACAGGGACTCGTCCAGCGGCAGAACGAAACACTCACACGCGCAGACTTCGAAGACCTACAACAGCACTGTGCTGGCAGGGGCATCACCATCATACCCGAAATCGAGGCGCCGGGCCATTGTCTAAGCATCACCAAATGGAAGCCAGAGCTAGCACTTGCCAAGAAGGACCTACTTAACCTAACACACCCCGACAGTATCCCCACGGTGAAGAGAATATGGGAAGAATTCCTCCCCTGGTTCCAGAGCAAAGAAGTGCACATCGGCGCCGACGAGTACGACTCCACGCTGGCTAACGACTACATAGCCTTCGTTAACGAGCTGTCGGCGTTCATCAACTCGACGGCTGGAAAACGGGTAAGGATATGGGGAACGGATGAGCCTTCCTCGACCCTCATGCTAGAACCCTCGGTAATCATTCAGCACTGGCAATACGGGCAATCGGACCCCGTCGCGCTTTATGATTCGGGGTACGATCTCATCAACACGGAGGATTGGTGGGCCTACATGAGCATCAAAAACGACCACATGCCCATCCTGCCAGCGCCGTACCCGCAGTTCTTTAACGAGACGCGCGCGTTGAACTTTGCCGGGCAGCCGGGTTGGCAATGGGAGCCGGCGCTTTTCAACCCCGTCAACGTGACTCGGCAGCTCCCTGCCGGCACCGAGGAAAATAAGGGCGCGATCCTCGCGGCATGGAACGATAACGGGCCGGATGCATCAACGCAGCTAGAGGCGTACTATGCTATGCAGCGTGGAATTCCGCTGGTAGGTGCCAGAGCGTGGAGCGGGAGTCGGGGACCGACCGTAGACACGAGCACAATTGACGAATCCATCAGTTTCCTGTCATCGAGGGCGCCGGGGCAGAATCTCGACAGACGGGTTGCCACCAACCACACAGTCCATCAAAAGTATTCCGGTGAGCTCATATCATGGACCCGGAACAGCACAAGCGACATGGTATCACTAGGGCACGGTAGCAAGGGCATGAATTATACGCTCTCGCTGTTGGTAACGGGGCCTTTCACGCTTTCCTCGGCGGATGCGGCGTTGACAATGTCTCAAGACGGTATTTTGACGTTTGTAGCGGATGAGCACGAGTATCCCCTGCGATCTGTGGCCGAGGGTGACGGATTCGATGCTGGCCATCCGGGGCGCATCTGGGTCAATACCACGTCGGTGAGTTGCCATCACATTTCCATGTTATACCGCACACTAGTCCAGTATCCTACTTATTCTACATGGCTCACACGACACCATCATCGCTCATTTCCTTTCTACTCTCTCTTTTGTTTTCGTCTCGCCGTCTAACACGAAAAAAACATGTGCCGCCTGCGGGGCCAACAAACCAGATAGCTCCTATGCCTCCCTCGCTTACATTCTGTCCAATCCACGCAACCTCATAGGAACATCTAGCTAACATATCAACCCCTTGATAAAGTCGACGCACAAACCAATCGCCCTGTCCATGCCAGCACTCATCACTATAACGGGTGATATGATAGGCGGCAGCAGGGTGTGGGTAGACGGGTCGTTCGCGGGGCGATTTGAGGTCTTCGTTTTTGGGGGACGAAACACGGTGTTCAGCTGGAGCCAGATGGCGTTCGTCGCGCCGGTGGACGTGGTGACGGGTGGAGTGAGCCGGTTGGTGTTGTGGGATGGTATTCGTTCTCCTGTGAAGGAGGGATTGTCCGGGGGGGGCGGTTTCTGCTGGATCTGCCACTGGTTATAGGAGTATGCTAGGCTATAGGGGTATCGCATCGTTGTGGCTTTGGACCGGGGTTAGTATGACTGCATGGTATCTGATTTGATAGCGTGAAATGTTGAGTAGAAGTAGGTCAGCTAAGGGTTAGGAAGATTATTATAAACGGTATGCAAAGGTAAAATATACATAGGTATGTTTCAACATGTATAGGCAAGTTGATGGTGTGCGGATGAGAATACCTACATATATGATATACACAATAGCTGATTATCCATACAACTGTCATCTTAACCCCATCTAGTGCGTCGTTGAAGTGTGAGATTTCCTATGTCATTTTGTATAATTATATCATCATATTTTTTATTTTATTTTATTTTATTCTTTACAAAGTTGCCCAACCTTTCCTCTCGCCTAAGCATGTCTCTATGTCCTAAATACCTGTTTCTTTCCCTGCTTTTAATGTACCCACAGTTGAGGTAGGTATAATATCTCTTTGCCATACCTACTAAGTACCTATATTTCGTCTACCGCCCGCCTACTCTTTTTCACAGCTATATCTATATCTATAAGATGGACTGGTCAAAAAAGAAATGAGTGTCATGACCATAATAGAATGTATATTTAGGTCAGGTAAAATTAGGGCATGGTAGAGGCGCAGAGGGGATGACGAATGAATTTCTATCTAGTGTATTGGAATTCACTATTCATTTGGTAGTGGCATTCCCTACACTACCTAGGTAGCATCTACTATTTATCTACCTCCTACATGCCCTACAAGCACCTACCTACCTCTCCGTAAGGCAGGTACACTCCATGATAACAACAACAACAATCATCACTACATGTACAATTACCACATGCCGGCAAAAAAAAAAAAAACTGATCAAAATCAAACGAATTAATTCCCTTGTGCGTGTACGTGCATATAGACATATAAGTACCTACTACATACCTACGTATACCACCTTTAGCCTATAGCGCCTACAACCTTAAGAGAGAGGTACCTACACGACGAACCTACATCAACCTACCCTATCTCAGCCTGGCTAAGGTACCGACTGATATAACCACATGATCCCTACACATGCACACAATTACAACAGAGACACCTACATTCACACATCCATATACCTATATACCATTTGTTCTATCTCGCCAACATTTACAAGCTAGCCTGACTTCCTCTATTCCTCTTCTTCCTCTTCTTCTTCTTCTCCTTCTCCTTACTCTTCCCCCCCCACCTCTTCTTTTCCTCCACCCCACACATCCACTCACCTTCGACAAATACAAACCCTTCGACCTATTGCTTATAACACAAGATATAGGATAGAGAGGGGCGCTAGCTATACCCCAACCAGAACCTTACCGACCAACCTATCTCCGTCTTCGTCATAGCTGCCTCGTCCCACAGACTTAACCACTAGACGACTGAACATTAGCTACATACTCAATAATCGAGCGACTCGGTCCCGAAGAGCCTCCGCGTATGCCGCCCTTCCGACATCATTGGCCTCTTCCGCCCGCCATCACGCCCATTCCGAACCTCGTCCCGCCCATCTCGGGTTGCCCGCGCCATCACCTGGGCCGCGCCACCCACCACCACTACCACCATCACCATCACCATGTTTTGGAGGTTTGGCGGTTACGCCAACATCTCTACCATTGATACCATCCTCGACAAGCCCGACTTCCTGCTCGAAGACTTGCTGGACGAGAGTGACCTGATCCAGGAGCTAAAGCAACATAACACCAAGCTCCTCGAGTACCTGCGCCAGGATAACGTCCTCGCCAAGCTACTCGACTACGTCGTCGCTCCCAAGCTCGAGCCCGTTGAGAACCCCGATGATGATCACGATGAAGATGCTGATGCCAACAAGAAGGGCAGATCGCTAGGCTTGCCCTTCGGTCGGCCCCGCGCGTCGTCGAGAACTACTAGCGACGGCAACGACGAGGACGAGGCTGAGAAGAAGCGCAACCGCTATGCATACGTCGCCGCCGAGGTGCTATCTTCCGACAACTGGTCCATCTACGAATCCCTGATGGAGAATCGCGAGCTGCTGGCCAACTTCTGGTCCTTCCTGACCTTACCCGCCCCGCTTGATCCTCTACAGGCTAGCTATTTCACTAAGGTTAACGAGTCACTCTTCGACAAAAAGACCCATGATATGTTGTACTTGCTCCGATCTCTCGATGCTGCCGTCCCCAATATGCTACGCCATGTTGATTGCCCCATGATTATGGATCTCTTGCTCAAGATCATCAGTCTCGAGAGGACCGAGGATGGCCAGGGCATCGTAGAGGTATGTTTTCTACCCCCTCCTCCTCCTCCTTCTCCTCTCACTCCGGCTTGTGCTATTTGACCAACTTGATATTCTCTACTAACATGGATCGTTTCTCTCCATAGTGGCTCTATACTAAGGACGTCATCCCCGTACTCCTCTCCTTCCTCGGACCTGAGCATAGCTGGGCTACACAGACCGCCGCCGGCGACTTCATTAAGGCCATTATTACTGTCTCTGCCAACGCCTCCCAGAACGAGCAAGCTTGCATCGGCCCGAACGAGCTCACTCGTCAGCTCGTGTCTAGACCGTGCGTCGAAAAGATCATTGGTCACATGCTAGGCGGCGGCAACCCCCTCACTGTCGGCGTTGGCATCATTATCGAGGTCATTCGAAAGAATAATTCCGACTATGATCCTGAAGTTGGTGGGGATGCGAGCGCTCAGCCTTCGAGTCGTGATCCCATTTACCTGGGCACTCTTCTTCGTTTGTTTGCTGAACATGTCCCGGATTTCATGTCCCTCGTCCTCAACGCTCCTGCGCAGAAGCAGCGGCTAGACTCTACTTTCGGCGACAAGATTGAGCCCTTAGGCTTCGATCGATTTAAAACCTGCGAGCTCATGGCCGAGCTACTACATTGTAGCAATATGGCCCTTCTCAACGAAGTTGGTTCGGAGCAAGTCATTGCGCGCCGAGATGAGGAGCGACGTCGCCTACGTCTTGTTGGGCGCCTCACCGCTACGAGGGGCGAGGAGACGCACTCCTCTGAGGATTTGACCATGCGTTCTCGCCATTCTTCGCCCGACGACAGCCGCCGACTGGAGGTGACTAATGTATCCGACGATGACGGCTTTGAGGAGGTGACGCCGTCCGGTGAGATGACTGAGGATACTTCTCACGAGTTCGTCAAAGCCGAAGATGAGATTCCCGTTACAACGTCTACAGCTTTCCTTGATAAGGATGATGATGAATTCGTTGATGAACCACTGAGTTCGCCGCGCCTCCACGTACAGGATGGAAATATGGATGAACATCACTTTGAGATTCCCGAACTTGTGGTTGCTCCCCTGTCGCCTAAAAAATCGGCAGTGAAGGATTCAGGTCCACCACGAAGAGCAGAGGCAGAGCCGGGTGCCGCATCAGGAGGAAATTCAGCACCGACTGGAATAGCAGATCAGAATCATACGCCCGAAGAAGGTAGTCTAGTGCCTGATAACGGCGTTCAAACAAGTATTGTCGAGGTCATGCCAGAGGAATCAGAAACTATATCAAAGATGATTGTCACGGTGGAAGATAACATGACCGCGAAACCGACCAAGGCTAATCCGGACCCTGCCTCCGAGAATCCCGGCACGGAAGCCTTGCCAGCCACCCAGCCCTCTTCAGTAATCCAAGACACTGAAGGCAAATCCATATCTCATGGCGAACAGCCTCTGGACAGTAACCAAACAGTTCAGTCGGCTCCTCGGGTGGCTGTAGCGGAGCAAACCGAATCGATTGTCGGCGATTTCTTGAAGATGCAGTTTGTCGAAAATAACGTTGTCCCTACCATTTTGGTAAACTCTCATTTCTATTCCTTTCATAATCCAAGTCATTCTGACCAGCCATGTAGTCCTTTTTCTTCCGATATCCCTGGAATAACTTTCTTCACAACGTCGTCTACGACATTGTTCAGCAGGTCTTTAACGGGCCGATGGACCGTGGCTTCAATCCTACTCTCGCCATTTCCCTATTCGAAGCTGCGGATATCACCAACGCTATTATCAACGGGCAAACGTCTAGCGAGAAATCTCAGGCGCAGAACAAGACTCGTATGGGATTCATGGGGCATCTAACGCTGATTGCTGAGGAAGTCGTCAAGTTCACGGAGCGGAATCCTCCAGAGCTCCTGTCCGACCTCGTCCTAGACCGCGTCATGAGCCAGGATTGGATTAACTACGTCGAAGGTGCGCTAGCGGAGACCAGGGAGAGAGACAATGCCATCCTAGGTGGTGTACGGCCGGAAGTTGCACTTAGTAATAGGTCACAGATGGGTGGCAATCTCGGCGGCATGGGTCTCACTAGCCTTGGGTTAGGCGGTGGCCAAGGTGGCGGATCGAGTGCCCTCGCTGAAGCTGGCCTGAACGGTGGTGGCAACACGATAGACACGGCAGATCACGGCAGTGGTAGCAGCCTCGGCCCCTTCAGTATAAGCTCGGGACTCCTCTCGGGCTCCGGATTCGGAAGTTCTAGTGACGAAGATGAAGATGAAGCTGAAGAGAATGAAGAAGACGTGAATAACGAGGTTAGTGGCCCCTTTCACCATGTCCCTAGTAGCACGCTTAGTGCTAGTTACTCGGCCAAGTAACGGTTGATTTGGGTTACCGGGTACTAATCTAGTGCCTATTGCTTATTCTTTGGCTTCCCTTTTCTTAAAGCGTTCTTGTGTGTTGCGGTGAACTGGTGGACAAACATGAAACGTAGATTGCTTCGTCAGGATAGGGTTATAGCCATCCGTCTATACTCTCTTCCTGTGTCGGTCATCACAGCTTCTCTGTTCATATGTTTCCTATATATATATATCACTGGACTCTCGGGACTAAGCAGTCCTTCTCTCACCTCCATGGGTGCGCCTTGACGTCTATCCAGCCGAGGGTTAGGGTCGAACGTAAGGGTCTAGCATCGCAGTGGTGAAACCGGTGATTTTGAGTGCTGTGAAGAATCCCGACACCGACGACGTCTTCTTCCCCCGGCGACTCTTGTTTCTCAATAACCCGCTCACCATGTCCGAAGATCGTAGCTAATACTGTCATAGTTTCGCGCATATACTGATCCGCTAAACGCATCGTCCTCATCCACCGACCCGCCTTCTATTCCTCCACCCCCTCCGCCACCACCCCCACTGAACATTCCACCCTCCCGTGCTCGGTTGCAGCTCGCTGCGCGGCTTGCTATGCACCAGAAGAGTATGACGGCCGCTTCGACGCAGTCCGCTGGCATCGAAGATAACGAAGAGCGAGACGAGACAAGGCAAAATCAAAGCACGGATAGAGTTCTACGTAACCCCTTTGAAGACGACGGCGAAGACGAGGTTGACGACGATAGTGACGACGGTCTGGGCGGCGACGGAGGCGACACGGGCCATTGGGGTTCGAGGACCTCGCGCGGAGGCTGGTGGCGCAGCACACTGCGGAACCGAGATAGGTTCGGAGATAGCCGGGATGATTCCGACTCGGACAAAGAGGACCCCGCCGGGGCGGAAGACGACGACGACGACGATGACGAGTTTGGCGACTTTGCCATGCCTGAGACGGATAAGAACGGCGATCAAAGCAAGGCGAGTGTGATCGTCAAGCCGCTGCCTGTGCATCCGCCCCCTCATAACCCCAAGAGCTCTACGTTTACAAGTCTCTGGCCCTTTGGCTCTAAAGAGAAAGGGAAGTCGAAGGGTGAAGGATCTGCAGTGGCAGCGGAATTGGCGGGCGAGGCGGCGGCGGGCGAGGACGACGACACGAATATCAAGACGACGCACGAGGCGGCGCGGCGGACGAGTATAGAGGATCCCGACGAAGACGAGGTGGTCGTCTAGGAAACGGCCACAAATGAGACGATAGATGTCCTCGAACGTTTTGTTCACGTCCGTGGCGTGCGTCATAGGCGATGAGCGTACTGACATTGATGGGTATGAGGGAAAAAAGACAAAGGGCATGTATGGTTTGTACTATAGGTAGACATGAGGGATGAGTGGGTTGAATATCTGTCTGCCCGTCGCTTCTTGTTGTCATGATTTGACGACGACGAGGGCAATGGTGATATGTATACTACGTAGCTGTTCATGAAGATACACTGATACACTGTTCTATAGCCCTTTTGATCGTCTCTCGCGATTGGTGATATAGGTTAGGGTGAGATTTCGTAGTACTACTAGTCCCATTCTCATCACTTCATCTCTCAAGTATTCCAGCTTTACAATGTTAGTGCAGTGTTTAATAATTATTACTATATGATTCCACAGACGAGGAAATGGGTATTGATATAAAGGTGTAGATAGCTGTAGTGTAATAGGTATGGCATAGCGGAGATTATATATACACGTTTCTATCATTTGATTTACATGCTGTGTACATTATTATACATAGTAGTTGATGCTGGGGAATTCTAGGCGGGCAGGGTTCCAAGACGGTAGGGTAGATGACGCGAAGGGAGGATCAGGCTGACGGCTGTTGGCTTATACACTGCCTTTAGTGTCGGTAGTTGTGTATTAGGATTTTGTTTCAATTTGTCTATATTATACACTACTAGTAGTATTGGGAGAGGGCCAGGGGTACCGAAGGGGTTGGTTGATATTGATGAGAAAAACGCCTACACTACCTTATTTATATATGTATCGTGGCCTTTTAAGCTATTTGATAAGACGAGGTCTCCACCCTATTTCTTTTACGTTTTTTTTTTTCGTTATGGGTGTTTCCAACGGCCGTAATCCCCGGGTTCGGGGACAGTTTGTTTAACAAATCTTCAGCATTATAATCACACGTAATCCCGTCATTTACCAATCACCCCCCCTTCTCCCCCTTCCTTTTAGTCTTATCTCTTTTTTTATATTAATAATACTATAAACATACTATAAACATGAAACTTCCACTAGACCTATCAGTGAGGTAGGTAGGTATGTAGACCAGTAGGTAGACCATAGGTCCCTTGTCAATCAATACCTGGGGGCTTCGCCGAACAATGAAACGAGGTAATCTACTAATATCTACCTGGGTAGACTCAGGTATACTATACAGTAGTAGTATACTTAGACTACTTACCAGAATCGGAAGTTCTTGTTGCTCCGAGACATCTGAGTGAGGCGTTTCATCATCATCGGTGACCACTGCTACGCCTCAGGTTTCGAACCATGATTATGAACCACGATTATGAACCGCGATTATGAACCATGATTGTGATGACTACGTAGGTACTATTGATTACATACATATGTACCTAGTATACTATTAGGTACTACATGTAGCGTAGTGTAGCACATGTAGATACGCTCACTCACTATACAGAGCACACTAACCTACACAAGGTACCCGAGGTACCTAAGTGAATGTAGTGTACACTACAACACGCTGTAATGGCCTGTGCCAGGTAGTGCCCAGGTACTTACCTTACAACACTAGGACTAGTACCTACACTACATACCTACATAAGGCAGACACATAAGTACACTACCTACATACTGTAGTATACTACATACTTATGTACACTAGTAGCACACTAAGTACGACGAAGCTGCGGCAGAAGTGCTGACACCACCACCCATCATCTCCACCCATGCCATCCCCGTTTGGGTGTGTCTGGTCTGGGTGTTGCCAAGAGGCATCTCCCATTGGTCTTCATTGGTGTTTCTTGGTGTTTTGTCGGGTCTCCTCTCTGAGCCTGAGCCGTGGCCAAGATGGCATATGGCATGTTAGCCCATCTCCGTGACCCAGGCTTCTGCCAGGCTTCTGCCCAGGAATCATCCTGGTTCGCGCTTTGGGCTCAAGTGGACTTGGGCATGACGATCCAACACCTATTGTGTCTTCCCGCCGCCGTCGACCCGCCCTTCTTTGCGACCCTCTTCGTTGGGACCCTCTTCGTTGGCCCATAGCCCATACTGTAGTGTCCCATCTACACTACACACACTAATACCACATCTACATTGCCCACTACGGCCTACCTACGTACAGTATAGTGTAGGTAGTCCCAGCAGAGTACACGTACCTGGACGTCTCTGCATCTGTGTGTATGTATATGCCGGTGTTGGTAGGTACGTAAGATGGACGCTGCTGCTGCAGTGTATAGTCTACTCAGCTACGCATGCTCTACCAGCAGGTAGAGAAACAACCAACCATTGCATCTTCTCACTATGATACCATGCTCCTCTCCTTTATATTCATCTTCGTCTTCATATTCTATCTCTAACCGCATGAATTACTCGCTCGCCCCCTCGTCAAGTCCTCCTTCGTCGCCCGTCCCCCTCTCTCGCTTTCCTCTTCCTCAATCGACTCTGGCCTACTCCGCCTCTCGTAAGCGACACTGGTTGTGCAGATTTCGGCCCAGGCCCAGGTCCAGGTTCAGGTCCGGGTCCAGGTCCAGCCGTGCTACGAGTCAGACGAGTCCGTCAGCTTGACCTGTCCGTTCATCACTTGCTTTGACGTGCGTGTTATGTGCTGTAGCCTAGGCCATCGAGTAGACCGTATTGGACGTGAACTATGCCAACCTGGGGCAGAGCCATTGCCAAAGTCTATTGACGTCTCGTGTGTATAGTCTTGTCAATATGGCCAGCCCAGGATGGTCTACCCTTTCAGCCTTGCCTCGACTCGATACTTCCACCTATCCGCCTCGCGATGGCTCACAGCCACGTGGGGACGGACGTGAAATCAAATCAGCCCAGGAAGTCGGGCGGTTGCCTCGTAAATCGAGCAGCTTCTTCTCGTCTGCGGCGAATTCCCCATTAGCGACCAAGACAGATAGGGGAAGCACTCCCGATTTGTTTCGGTCTGTTGCTGATGCTCTCGGCGTCGACGCAAACGAGCTACCACAACCCTTCTACGGCATTCCCTGGGGCCGCGGCGACGATGACGATGACGAGACCGACGGCGAAGAGAAAGACGGTATAGGCAGCAAGCATGGTGGAGTCCACGAGACATCACCGACCTTTATACGTCGTCAACCGACCGCGGCTCCCGCTCGTCGTGACCGTAACGATTCCGCAAGCGCCGTGTCACCTTTTTCGCAGCCATATCATACGATAACACACGGGTATGAACCTACCTCGATTGAAACCTCGGGACCCCCGGATCGTGTCCCGGTTAGATCCTCCACCGAGTCGTCCAGCGATATACCCGGCCGGAATCATTTGCTCGTAGAATCCTCGCGGAAACCTATCATGACCAAGGATACTGTAGTAGGTCGCGATTCCCGTGTTGCTGTACCTTCTAGGCCCGGGGAAGAAAGGAATGGTAAGACGTTCATCGAGCGCGAGAGTATGACACCGCTAAGTCCGTTTCCATCTTCGGGCCATCCTAGGTTGTCATCGCTCGTTAGTCCTCTAGAACCAAGCTCTCCAGAGAGCAGCGTCAAAAGCTCGAGGTACCAGGGATCGGGATACAGTAACCCCCCGGCCATACCACCCAAGGCTTCGCGTCGGCTACGTAATGATGTTGAACAAACCCTGTCATCGGATCGTGGTGTATCTAGAGCTATCGTGGTGAAGCCGAAGGCCGGTCTCTTCGAGGGACATCTCGTCGCTTTGCTCACCTTGTCCGATGGCGGGCCCGGAGGTTCGGATCATAGCAACAATGATGACGACGATATCAAATTACAGAATGCCTACTATACTAGGAATCTACCCTCGATTCGAAGGGCTGTGGAGTCTCAGGTGGCGCCTGAATATGTTCCGAGTGTCTGGATAGCCTTGGAGAAGATGCCTCTGGATGGTGAGGGCCAAATTCATCGCAGGAAACTACAAACCTGGATACAAAACGCCAATGATGATCTATACCGGCGCATCATGTCCATCGAATCCAAGGGAGAACTGAGAAAACCCTCGACGACATGGGAATGGCGGCTTTCCCGAGCCGTGAGTCAAGTACTCCACGTCGAGCAGGACGATATAGGCATGAATCTGTCTTTCGCTCATCTGGGAGGAGACTCCCACGCCGCGGAAGAGCTCGCCGTGTGCTTGCAGTCACAAGGCATCTCGATCGAAGCGCAAGATGTCATGAATGCTTCGAGTTTAGCCGAGCTAGCTGCGCTCGCCAAACCTGAGGAGACACAGTCCGATGAACCGGAGGAGCCCGTAACGGAGATGTTTGATCTTTCTCCCATGCAGCATCTTTATTTCCAGACATCCATGGGGAAGGACACGGCGCGACGGAAATCCAGCGATGGCGATTATCGGTTTAACCAGAGCATACTCTTGCGAGTGAAGCAAAGCATCGGTGTGGAGGACTTACGGGCTGCTATCGATGCCGTCGTAGGTCATCACAAGATGCTGCGAACCCGTTTTCGCTTTGCCAATGGGTCCTGGTGGCACTCGGTCGGGCCAGCCGTCGGCGCATCCTACCAGTTTGCTCATCATCTCATCGGTACCGACGCCGAGCTCGAGTCTGTCGCTACGGCCGCTCAGTTTGCCATCAACATCGAGCATGGTCCCGTCTTTGCAGCTCATCACTTCCATACCAACGACGGCTACCAACTGCTCTACTTGGTCGCCCACCACCTCGTTGTAGATCTCAAGTCGTGGCAAGTTATTGCCAATGATCTAGAACGATTACTCACCGATGGCCATCTACTCTCGAGAAACTCGCTTACCTTCAAGGAATGGACCCTACATCAAAAGCACCGTGTTCAGACGACAACTGATTGCATCGGGCTTCCGTTCGAGCTTCCAGCGCGCAACTGGGAATATTGGGGCTTCAAGGATACGCTCAACACATACGGGAGTACGGTCGCCTTTGGTTTTACCTTGGAATCGGAGGTGACATCCGTACTAGAAGCCGCCAACAAGGAACTTAAGACCGACTCGTGCGACATTTTCATGTCAGCTCTCCTCCTCTCCTTCGCGCAGACGTTCCGAGATCGAACCGCACCGATTCTCTGGAATCAAGAGCACGAGCGGACTGCCCCCGATCCGAATCGTGACATTTCCGGTACCGTCGGCTGGTTTACCTACTTATTTCCCCTCGTCGTCAACGCATCGCCGACGGACGACGTTTTTTCTATTTCGAGCCGCATCAAAGATGCGCGCCGGGCCGCCGCGAAGACTAGCCTATCGCACTTCACGGCCAACCTCATCGATGCCCCGTCGGCAGAGTCATTCGCCTTTTCTCACTGCCCTCTTGAGCTCATCTTCACGTACGCAGGTTCGCTAGGACATCTCAAAAGTCGAAATGCCGTTTTCGAAGAGATTGATATTCCCGGCAAGACGATAGGCTCGGATACCGCAGACGTCGGTCAGTCCGTCGGCCGAATTGCCATTTTTGAAGTATCCGTCTGGATGGAAGAGGGAGAGGCCAAACTGAAATTCTTACATCATCGAGACTCGAAGCATCGGGAACAAATACAGACATGGATCCGCAACTACGAACGAGTCCTCCGCCAATCCATTAGTAGACTGAAGGACTACGCACCGGGACTTTCGATGTCAGACGTCCCCTATCTAGGTGTCACACCCGAAGGACTCAATCAGCTCAACCGAGACATACTCCCTCGGCTCAATCTCAATACTAGTAACGTCGAAGACATCTTCCCCGCCACAGCGTGCCAGCAGTGCGTCTTAGTTCACCAGACATTGTTACCGGGTAGCTCACTCGCTCAAGTGACGTACGAGTTGAGCACCGTCGGTAATGCTCTCGACACTTCCCGTATTTGCAGTGCCTGGTACCAAGTTACGCAGCAGCACCCTTCCATGCGAACCCTATTCTCACCTAGTGTTCTAAAAGAGGGTCTCTACGACCAGGTCATACTGCGCAACCATTCCCCCAATATGTTGTTTATTGAGAGCGGGGAGATTGAGAGTCCGATGGCGGCTATCGGAAACGTGCCACCTTTGCACTTGAAAGAAGGGATTCCTTGGCATCGGCTCATTGTTTGTCAGTCAGTTGGCAAGGCTTATTTGAAGCTGGAGATCAGCCAGGCTATCTGCGATGTGAGTTTTTTTTGGTTTTTTTTTCTTTTTTGTAGCCTCCCAACACTTCTTTTTTGTATAGCCTTGTCTTTTCTTATTGATGTCTTCTATCCGCATTTCGGTACCTTACTTCTTAGCCTATGTCTTTCTTGTTTTATTTTATTTTATTTTATGATACGATACGACTACGTGATCCTGACCTAACTGAGCAACTAGATGACAAGTATTTCTATCCTTTTTAGTGAGCTTGAGCAGGTTTATTTTGGAGGACAAAATGCGTCCCCCAACGAACTATCGTTCCCCGAATATTATCAGCGTCTAAAATTGACATCATCGGGTATCGAGTTCTGGAAAGAAAAGTTGTTTGGCATTCAGCCCTGCCACTTCCCTTGTCTTATCTCAGGGGGAACTACTACTATCGAATGGCAGACAACTCCCATTCATCTACAGATCCCTTTCCAGCGACTACATGATTTTGCACGATTCTATAAAGTTGACAAGTCAACCATACTTCGAGTCGCATGGGGGATCTTGTTACGAACGTTCCTCGGGTGGCAAGATGTGTGCTTTGGATACCGTACTTCGGGCCGGGATCTACCTATTACGGGGCTAGAGAGCGCTGTCGGGCCTTTCTCAAGAGTCCTGGTCTGCCGGACGCGCGCACTTGCTAACCAGACGATCGTCCAACTCGTCCGAGATGCCCAAATTGAGCACCAGAAAGCTCTGCAGTATCAGCATCTACCCATGAGCTTAATCGAGCATGAGCTCGGCACAAAGGGTAAACGATTGTTCAATACCTATGTGTCTTTTGGATATGAGGACATTATTTCAGGCCAGAGCGTCCCTAACAGCAAGTTCTCCCACAATAGCACCACGCAAGCTTCCGAGTACGACATCAATGTAGATTTCAGTATTCGCGATGGTAATTTAACGGTAGTCCTCGGGCACCGCATTCTCGCCTATCAACAGGCTGTCACTGTTGGCCATGTTCTCGGTAAGGCTGTTGAGACGATATTGGAAAGTCCTAGCGCAACCGTGAAAGAGTCGGATCTATTCACCGTGCATGACCACAATCAGATATTGGCATGGAATAGCATGCCCCAAATCGACGTACAGAACGAACATCTGGCTACGCTCATTGCCGCACAGGCGCATAGGAACACCGATATACAGGCCATATATAGCTACGATGGGGCATTGACCTATGCCGAGCTTTGCAAACTGTCTCGTGGCCTCGCTCACTACATGCTAAACCTCGGCGTCAGGCCTCAGATGCCGATACCCGTTGTCGTCGACAAGAGTCGATGGGCTATAGTAGCCATGCTATCCGTTTTAATGTAAGCCAATAATAACACCAAATGCTTGGGAGAAACGAACGCTGGCTGACTTATTCATGTTAGGGTGGGTGGTATCCTTATTCCCATCGACGCCGAGGCTACGGACATGTTCCCCTGGATCGTACAAGTCATTCATCGGGGTTTCATTATGGCCTCAGATAATGTTCGAGGGTACTTTGACAGCTCGGGGTGCCCTACCATCGCAGTCAACGAGCAAACTATCTTATCGCCTTACGTGCAGGCCGTTGAACTACCGGCACCTGTGCCCACAAGACCACACGACATAGCTTGTATCCTCCTGACCCCTACAAGCCCTAAGAATTGCAAGGCTGTGTCCTACAGTCATGGGGCCCTAGCAACCGCTTGTGCCGGTCAAGGTCCTACGCTTCGTATCAATCCGTCAAGTCGAGTGATGCAACTCTCCTCCTACGGTGTTGATGTTGCCTTGGCTGAAATCTTCACGACACTCGTAAACGGTGGTTGCGTCTGTATACCCTCATCCTTTGAGAGAATCTCGGGCTTTACCTCAGCTGCCCAGCGTATGAGAGTGAACTGGACATATCTCACGCCGCCGCTCTCACGAAAGATAGATCCTGATATGCTGCCAGACATGGCTGTGGTCTGCTTCCGCGCAACGCACCTCGACGCGGAGGTATACTCGCAGTGGGCAGGCAAAGCCAAGGTGATTCTCGTTTACGGTTCCGCAGAAGCTTGCCCTCTCGGCCTTTCAGCGACGGAAATGACGGGATCCCCCACAACGCCAGGCTTCGGCAACCCCTTTTGTGGAAACTTCTGGATCGTGAGCCCAGAGGATCACAACCGGCTCATGCCCGTAGGCGCAGTCGGCGAGCTCGTGATTGGAGGGTCTACTCTCGCCATGTCTAGCTCCCTAGACATGGTGAACTTGGATTTCGATATCCTCGTCAGAAAGAGCACGGCTCGAGCCCAGTCGTTGCTCGAGCAATCGGGCAGCCGCCTTCTCAAGACAGGCCGCCTTGTGCGTTACCGGGAAAAGGGAGAGCTCGAATTTGTCATGCCCGAAGGCGAAAGAGGTGAGGTGAGGGGGAAATCTTTCCGCGTCTCCGAGATTGAACAGCAGCTTCGCCGGTGTATTGGCGGGGGTGTAGATGTCGTTATTGAGACAGTCGCCTTCAAGGATACGAATTCGACTCCCGTGCTCACCGTGTTCGTCGAACTTGGCGATCAGTTTCTCGAAGGAAACGACGACCTTTCCAACCTTGACAATACAACACGACAGAAACTATTTTATTACAAACAAACAGTCAATTCGGCTCTTCGCGACACGATTCCGCCTCTATTAGCTTATATTCCTGTCCGACAATTACCGTTGACCCCGTCCCTGCGAGTGAACAGGCGAGGTCTCCAGAGGCTGATTGCGGGCTTATCGCGTCAACAACTGCTCGCCCTTGCCGAGGTCGAAAGTATGCATGATATGCAGCCCGTTGATCTCCAGCCATTACCCCTAACGCAAGCGGAACAGCAGATGCGGGCTCTATGGGCCCAAGTTCTGGCCATCGAGGACCCAGCATTTATCACAGCTAACGACGGGTTTATGACGTTGGGCGGTGATATCGTGACGAGCCACAGCCTCGTGGTTATGTGTCGCCAACGGGGAATAGACATCTCTATAACCGATGTCTTACATAACCTCACCCTGTCCGAACTCTGCAAGGGGCTTGCCAACTTCCAGATGCCCACAGCCAACCGCGCCAAACCAGACCAGGGAGAGCATGCCACGTCAAACGGCTCATCAGACCCGACGGCAGCACCAAAGCTTGGCTCCGATAGAAGCGTCATCGAAGATGTGGCAGAAGCATCCTCTCTTCAGACCATGTTCGTCGAGTCTGCCATGCTGCAGGCACGGGGCAATGTATCCTACTTCATGCTCAGCGCCACGGGGTATCTAAGCTGGCACAAACTCGAAAATGCATGCTACATGTTGACTAAAGCCCATCCCATACTGCGGACGGCATTTGCATCCCATAGTCGTCAGGTTTACCAAACAGTGCTTCGGTCTTACCGACCCGAATTTCTGCGTTACCAGTGCCAGAACTGGCGCTTGAATAATCTCGCCGTGAAGCTCATCAAACGGGACCAACCTCTACCCATCGACTTTCGCCGCCCTGTTACCAAGTTCTCCTTCCTCGACGCCGGCAGGAGCTCCATCCTCGTGATGCGATTATCGCGTGCCCAATACGATGATCTCTCCATCCCCATTTTAGTGCGTGATCTTGGTCGCTTCTACCGACAGACTGGTCCTGTGACTCAGAGTACTGGCTTCTGTGAGGTGATCAGGGCGGTACGTTCTACATACGCCAGTGGAGCTACCGAATATTGGCGTTCCCTTCTCGAGGGTGCATCGATCACACAGGTTGTCTCGCAACCCTCCCTACCCGTCGCTAACTCGAGTCCGAAAACACTCCAACAAAAGATCCCCATCGGGTCCTTACAGAACTTTGGCATACCTTTCGAATCCATCCTCAAAGGCGCATGGTCTATCGTCCTGTCGAATTTGTCCGGCACCGACGACGTGGTTTTCGGCCATATGGTCGAGGGCAGGCATCTAAGTCTCGCGAATGGCCAAACCATCTCCAGTGTGGTCGGGCCCAAGGGTAACGTAATACCCGTGCGAACACGGATACCTGATTTCCCCGTTGCCCCCCTCGAGTATTTCAAGAACATACAGAGTCAATACGTCGCTAGTATCCCTTATGAAAACCTGCAGACGGCAGACGTCATCCAGAATTGCACCGCCTGGCCATCTTGGACCCGTTTCAGTACCGTCGTCCACCACCAGAGACAGTCGGAGCGCTACAAGCTTCTCAACTTCACCATCGGTGAGGCTACCTGTTCGCTCGACATGATGGGCTTAAGCCACGAGGACTCGGATGTTTTCGTACAAACCATCATGGCCGGGTCGAAGCACGTCGAGGTGTCCGTCACATTCTGTGAGAAGAAGATTCAATCCTTCTTCGCCGAGGAAGTCTTGAGGATGTTATGTTCCACCATCTCCGTCCTGACCACCGCCGAATTCGTGATGGATCCCATGATGCTCAAGGGTCTCAACGACAGCTACACCACACCACGCATTCCACTGCCGGCTCCTAAGCGCGAAAGCAGCGTCCTATCTCCCGTGCTCTCCGTCGACCCAGACCACGCTCGAGCAGCGCACAGCGTTATCGCGACCGCCTGGGACGTCGTTCTCGGCGCTCAGAGCCTGCAAGTAGCCGACATTCGCTCGGTACCCTTCTACGAAATATGGGGGGCTCACATGCCAGCGGCCGAGTTAGCCCGCTACTACACACAAAAGGTGCCAAGATTCCCGGGCCTCGAACAAAAAGTCTACACCACGGAAGAGATCATCGACCACCCGACGATGATGCAGCAGTACGAGCTAATCATCGCGAAGCAGCAAGAGACGCAGCTACGTCATCGTCGGAGTTTCCTAAAGCGAAATCCTTCGCGTACTCCGTCGACATGGGGAAAGAACTTTCGAAAGCTCACGGTGGGAACGGGGACAGGGATGAGCGATCCCGCGCTGAACAGTCTTTCAGCACCTCCGCGACTTCATCCGAACCGCGGGTTAAATCCCCATGGAAATAATTCTTTGGAGTCACTCTCGACGTTGGGTAGCGCGGTTGACGATCGCGAAGGCGTTTCTACGCCGCCTACGTCTGCTGACGGGGCTCATAGAAAGATGATGTATTGAAGGACTAGGATCTTTCTTGAGTGTATTCCATGTGAAAGATTTTCAAGGACCTTCATTCCCCTCGTCTCATCTTGTTTACCTACTTTCTATCCTTTTTTTTTTTTTTCTTATGATATCCTTAAACACAATGGCTCATGAAGATGAACTCCCGAGCATTCTGAAGCATAGAGGCGGGGAAGTGAAGGGGAAACTGAATTCGGAATTCAGATATGAGTTACAGAGTTCGGGGGTATCCGTCTGTTTAGCAAGATGCCTTTGCTCGAGAACCTCACCGCCATGCCATGTCAAATGTCTATATTGGTCCGTTAACTAGGCTTCTAAACCGGACTTGCTTCTTGTTCTTTGCTTTATTCACACGTTTTTATGATACCCCGTAATGTTACCTCATTGGATAGATGGATGTCGATTCAAAAGCGGCGTTCATTCACATACCATACGTCATTGATGGGGGCGTCGGGATTCCATTTTCCGGATAGATTCGCAGAGACGCACATATCTACAAATACTCATTTTATAACCTAAGCCTACACAAGGTATATTCTTCTCTTCTTTGCCTTTTCTCGTGTTCGGCAATGACGCCAAATGTAAAAAAGGGACAAGGCAATCAGGGGCTCTCAACATATGTAATAATAAGAGCAGTTGGGATCCTAGTTTAAAGACGAAACCTCGCGTTCGGGTATCGCTAGTGTACGGGCCTCAATCGAAAAAGAAGGTTACATTCACTATGACAATCATACATGCGTTATGTTGTAACGGTCTTGGTTAGGTAGTTTGGCTTACACTTGGTAACGAATTTATAATAAGTCCGCAAATCCTTTTGGGGTGTATTTCAATAGTTCTTTTCTTGCTATTCACGGAGCTCACACACAGCCTACGTTTTATATCGTCGCTAGATTATTCCATACCCTTGCGCTTGCGGGGTAAATTCTGACTCATTATCAGTGTCAATGCTTAGTGCTCTTTTTGTACTACGTATATAGATATTGATAGCGTTAGTTAGAAGCCAGAGGGTTAGCTAAGGAGGTTACCTCATCAATAGCACACGGCCATCATCAGCAAGCTCCCTATACGTTTCGACATCCCCCGCAAGTTTCCCCCACGATATCTCTCGCTCCCAAGTTCCGACTACGTAACACAGAACTCCATCAGCATATTCTCCTTCTCTCACTATCTAACTCTTTTGAACTCTGTACACCACAACAAAATGGGAAAGGCGAAGAAGCAACCGTAATAAAACCCAAATACAAGGGGGCTATTTTTCTGGTAACTTACCTACCGATAAGCCGCGGTCAACCCACCGAAGCGCGCTTTTCCCTTGACACGGAGATTGAGGGGCTTGGAGCGGTATATTTGGCGCTGACATTCTTCCTCGGCAATTTGACAGGCTTTACATTCGGCGCAGTTATCGCCAGTGTCGATGATGTAGTGCTCGAGATGTGTCAAGGTGCAGGGTTCATTGCTTTCCGCAGCATCACAGGCGATCGTGTACAGTTTATGGTTATATTCCTTGGCGCAGTGGTAGCAGAAATTGAAGGATATTCCGGACCAACACATTTCTCCCTGTTTTAGTTTAGACTAGTTGTACAGATCGATGGGTTGTGGTACTGTTCTACGCCAGTCGGGCCCAGCCTATGCCTACTTTTATTTCGCTCTTATGAGAGGAAAAGAAGAGGGTAAGAGAAGTCTTAGTTGTGTAGCTGGCACAGTAAAAATATGTCAACTAATCCAGGTACCAGGCGTAAGTATGTAATCTAGTTCTCGAGCCACTGCGCGCAAAAATTTGTAATTGCAGCACCCTGAAATAGTTACGCAGTGCTGAGAACGCGACAGTTATTAACTTACGCGACTCGCCTTTGTCGCTTGAAGCCATTGTGCTCACAAGTGCATTTTTCAATATGGACCAAGGCCGATCAAAGAAACACCAGCTCCTACGTTGGAAACACCGAAACGAGTATTCATTATTCTCATTATTCTTATTGTCCCCCAACATAATGCTATTGTCCAACCGGCACGCCGCAACTTTTATTAATTAGAGCTACTAGGGTACGTTTACTATAAACAAAATACTCACCGTGTGCAGAATAAAAGCCGTTGTCTTTCAGATGATGAAAGTCATACTCATGAAGAGTGCTGTATTGATCTGCTTAACAGCGTAACTCGGCACAATTTCCGTCAACCTTTCCCCGTATTCTTCTCGTTGCGTTACCTGCCATATTCGAGAGGTCTTGTGATCCGGGTTAGCTGGCAGTGCTATACCAAGCTGCCTGACAGCTTAATGGGAAAGAGAAAAAGAGAGAGAGAGAGAGAGACAATATGAGAAGCATCGGGTTTTTATTCAGGGGTCAACTAGAGATGTGGTTTGTAGTCATTGCAGCCGAGCGAATAGCCTTGTTCGTATCATTTCGTTGACCGATTCTACCTATACACATCTATTTTCGTTGTCCTTCGAGTATAGCCTCATAAATCATACGCTCTGTTGGGATACAACAATTTACCAGGTATACTCTGAATTATGTCGACCCTAGGGTTAAGGAATTATACCTTGTAATTATTATTCCTAGAAAGCGCTGAGCCGATTTTCTCGAGAGTATCTATTTTCATAAAATGCCATCCACCGCCCTCCGTTTACGCTACCTAGTACGCTCGAAGAGTTTTACAGTATGCATGAGTTAAAAGCGCTACCATGATACGCTTGCTGTCCAAGTCGAAACGAGACTACAGAAAACGGGTTGTTATAAGGGCCGTTTTGGACTAATCATTTTTGGGAATCACCAAGGAGTATTTTATCGTGAATTATTCTTCTGGCATAACTATAATGTATTGCCGAATTTTAATCTGAAAAGGGGGACTTAATCACCACGCGTCAAGCATAAGATGTTGGATGAGTTTCTAACTGTGGCCTGGAGACACCTGGAGCGATGACATCAAAATTCAAAACGCCTGATATGGAATGAAGGCGGGCACCGGGGTGGGCACATAGACTGTAAAGTATACAGGTGATTCATTTCCTAGTATTATCAATGTCACTACTCCCGTCCACCTCTAACTACAAGTCGGGCTCTCAGTATTCTAGTTTACAGGGGTCGAAGTGTAAAACATTTCTGTATTATGTCTTAATCGAGGCCTTAGATTTTTTTTTTCTTTTTCGTAGTTCCTGAGCTGCTGCGGCCTGCTGCAGCTATTTACTGAGTTGTGGTGATGAACTTGCTGTAAAGGTGAGACATTTCGAGATCGTTTTCGGCTACCTACTTTAGGTAAGGAAATTATCCGGATTCTTGTGTAAAAACAGGTAACTTCTACTGCACACAAAAATACACCTTCTCCCTAGGAAAAGCGGCGCTGCGATGTTTGGCCTACAGTACTGCGTTGAAATTTTGGGAGAAAATACACCCGGGCGAGTTCATATGGTGATTACTTCGACCTTGGATGCCTATATGACAAGTATATAGGGGAGTTTCTTTGATAACTAAATGTTGCTTTTAACTAGTCCAGATTCAGGGTTGTTTGTCCTAAGACTACGCTAATGAATGACACAGCAGATAAAGCGTCTATGGATGCCTCATTGTGAGATCCCCTCTTTTAGAAGCAACCGTGACTAAAATAGGCTTTATGATAGACATCGTCGCCAGGCGCACTAATAGCATAATCAGACGTGTTAGCCTTCCTTACGAGGAAGCATAGCCTTGCCAGATATGGATAAAGGATCTACTTCTGAAGAGACCGCTGTACACTTAGTAGCGCCAGATATCTACATTGATATGTACGAGACTAGGAACGCCGAAGAGTTCTCATTCGGCAGGCAACTAGACGCCGAGAATTCTGATCGAGATCAGCACCAAAGTGCCGATAACGTCGAAGTTTCTGACTGGCTGATGGAAGCCACGGTCGATCTAGGCCAAGACCTGGAAACGTCGAAGAAAGAACTGGACATCATCAAGTTTATACTCGAAGAGATGGAGATGCGGTTGCGGAATAATCATCGGCGTAGTCTCGCTCGTGAAGGGAAGGTGGAGATTATGAAGGCGTGTCGGGAGTATTCTAGCTCCCGCTGTGGTCTACTACAAGAACGGCTCCGTCAAGTTCAGTTCTGGGCTCACACTAGGATGTTAGGGCAGCACGTACCCGAAAAGGCACCAGAAGAGGTCAGTCGTTTGTTCACCTGAGCATTAGCCTAACAGCAAGGCGGAAAGGAACCGGTTCGGCGTATCGCAGAATTCTGAACCGAGTTCATGCAATTCCCCAAAGAAACTCGAGCATCATTGCCGATGCTAACTGCTATGATGAAAGTGGCGGCTAGTGGACATCGAATGGCGGAAGTGGCTGAGTGAGCAGGCAAGCCGCCACGCCGATGGGCGTGACAGCACCCGCGTGTCAGCCCTCGAAAACACGCCGGACCCATCGAATGACATCGCCTGGAGGATTTGGGGACCCTTGCCTCACATTCTTGGCGCTGATATCTGGTGGAAAGATTTATAAAGCGATGAAGCCCGATAAAAGAGGCTATAAAATAGATGTTCCATATCGAAGCGAGGACGACGAATTCCTTACCTATTGTACTCGAACGGTGATCTACTAGTAGCAAGGAGATTGATTCAGCTTTCAGGAGGGGTGATGATCTATATGAATTTACGCTGTTTGAAATTCCCCAGAACAGTATCGGCTAGCCGAGGTGATAGGCCTTTGTGTAAAAGGATGATGCGCATGATGGAGGCGATCAATACGGTCCGAGGAAGCCGTGAGAAGTAATACGATGGGCTGGTACACTACGGTTGGTCGCCACCATCAGGCCGTCCTATGCATACGTCACTTTGACAAAAGGCATAGGCAAGGCACAAGTTAATGGTGCCTAATCACGCTCACGAGAAGATGGGCCAAGGACTAGATAAGAGCAGAACAAACACGACTCTTCTTGTACAATCGGTATAAGTTATGCTTGTAGAATGATGCCATACCCCAATCCACATGGCAACATACTTGTTATCCTTTAGGTCTGTATTAGTAGTGTAGGTGCCTAGCGTATTTGCAACTTGAACACCTTCCACATACCTGGTACTATGCATATGCAATACCTCACTACGGGACATTGTGGAGAACACACTACTGTATCTTTGGACGGATAAAACCGCCGGTGTTATGAGAAATCTTTGGTCCTGTGGTCTTACATAGTACATAGTGTGGTAGAGCCTCATTCCGAATAAACGGTCACCGGGGTTTGTGAGATGCGTAAGGTTATCAAATTAGCCCTAGCTAATGTATCTCGACGTGTGTGATTTGTCGGTATAACCACGAGACCTGATACCATGATTTTAATATGATTTTAATATGACCTACCAGTAGTAGTCTAGACCCATGGTTCTGCCATGGTGTATATAGTATGTTCGCTGCGATTGCCACTTGCCTAGACGACTATCGTTACTTGGTATAAGCGCTGACAGAAGCGACGTAGCGTAGCGATCTTGGTTATTGTAACCGAGGTAGCAGTTGGTAGGTGGTGGGGTTCGACAATACGGCGTAGTGTCGTCCGGGTTATTACACGCCTGTACACTAGGTTTTCCACTCGACGCCTAAACGATGTTTTGAACAATACATTCCCAACATCTCATAAACGAACGAATATGTCGAAGAGTGGTGGTCACTACACTGATAGATCTTATTACCACGACATACATGTACACTACACAATGTGACTTAGATACTGTGTCAATGAGGGTTGAGATACTACTACACTACTACAAATAGTATACGGGGACTCTCTCTCGGTCAGTGCTTATGGGCTAGCCTAAGTAGTGCAGTGGGCATGTTGTTTTCGAGCACTCGCATTGTTAATACTATGTACTGTCTGTACCTAACAAATTGGTGAAGCCTTACCCCGCGAGCTAGAGCTTTCCACACATATCCGAGTGCCCAGCTCCTTGCCCAGACTAATATAGCCTGGGGGAACAGCCAACGGAGTAAGAAAGCCGAAGCGCTATTACGTACAAAATACCATCGCACCAGGATTTCAGCTCCGGATACCTCACCCATTCCAGTTATTACGCATGGTCGCTCGACCTCTGCCCCGAATTTCAATGATACATACCTACCAAATGCTCCTCTTCACACGTCGCTAGTGTAGTTAGCATACTGACCTAGCCGTGTAGATTTGCGGAGGGTTGGGGCACTGTTGGGGCACCTGTCTCCATTCCGGGGTTCGAGAACTTTCAGACATGTCTTGGGGAGAACAAAGACAACTAGTGCTTACTGCCTGAACCTTGTCCCCCGTTGTGGTGTCGTGTCGTAGTAATGGTAGTGGTGGTGACGGTATTGCTGTCGGCCCGTCCTCGACACACTCACTCATCACTGACCATCCATTTATCTCTGCCCAGAAATCTGCCCCTCCAGAATTATAATCCCACTGTAAATCTACATAGTAAAAGGCATCGCTCCCTATTCATCCGCGCTGTCCACTTTGCAACACCTTTACTACCACATAGTACGGGCACGCCGGTTCATTCGCGTTCGGTGTACTAGGTAACCTAATATTTTACGTGTTTAACGCGCTTGATTAGCGCATCGCATAGTGTACTGTATTATGCACATACGATGTTGTCTCGGATGTCCTACTAGTACAGTCGCACTTGGCTGCTGTTACCTCTCGCTCTCTCTCTCTCGAAGTGGCACAGATTGCTATAAACTCATCGTATTGGATGGCCTCTCGGTGGTTTGTTCATTTTTCAATTTGCCCGTTTGCCGGCTATGCCGATGGTTCTGCGGCACGGCACAGCCAAGCCTCCTACAACTACTCAGTGTTTGCGTCTGTCCTTGCCGAGTGGCCTGTTTCCAGAAGACTTCTTCGAGATTGCTGCTTTCTGCCTAGTCTAACTATCGGCGTATCTTAGCCTTAAGCGGAAGGTGTTTCAAAGCAGTTGGCCAATAACATACGGCTGGGACGTAGACAGGATGATGCTAATATCAGCAGGTCTTGGTCCTGCAAGTACACTACCTACACTAGTGTAGGTTAGGCGGTACGGAGATTTGGATTTGGAAACTCTCTACTATGTAGGTTAGTGTAGTGTACTAGTAGAGGTTCCCCTCCTGCGGCGTATTGCAGAAGCTTTACTTTGCTTTCCTCTCCGCTACTTAATGCACTATTTGCTCTACCTACCTACACTAGATAATACTCTCTCGTCGTTGACTTGGTATACCTAATGTAGATAGTAGTGTGTCTTCCGCTACCCATTCCAACGAAGCGCCAAGGTGCACTATTTTTATAATAATACCTATCTCGCCTAGACACTAGATGGAACATATAGGGCCTACTTAAATGTAGGCAATTTCGATAAGAAAAATAGATGCCATCGTGAATGTTTTCGTGAGGAAAGAGAACAGTTTATTTTATTATTAATATTATTAATATTATTATCATCATCATTGTTTTTTTTTTTATTCCTTTTTTTTCATTGCGCCGTTATTTGCACTCTTCACCGTCAATTATGCTGTCGGATCAGCCGAGCCTTGCTGTCACTCCATCATGCAGGACCGCGCACAGCACTGGCTATTCTCTAATCATGTATGGTCTCCTTTTTGTAGTTTTATTTGCCACGTGTGAAGCATGCAATCTTATTTGTGCATCTGCCATTGCGATCGATTCCACTCATATGCCTTATACACGGGCGCAGGCGTCGTCATAGTTGCGTTCAATCCTGAAGATTACAAATGATCTGAAAGCGTAGGCTACGGAGCAACAGGTACTCGAGCCTACGCAACCGTCTTATTCTTATCTTTCGCTGTGGAACCATCCCCACAATCACTAAAGAATCTACTGCCCAATTAAGAAATGCTGAACTAGTATTATCTCTTCCAACATCCCATATCAGGGACTCTTAGTTGGGATTATGACACTAGGTAACTTTCTCTATCTACAACAGCAGACGCTGTAGTACCACTCGGGTCGGAACACTACATACTAGTGTAGTAGTAAGTAGGCATAGTTATACGTAGTGTAGTGTAGTGTAGTAGGTATACCAACACTCACTTACCAATTTTGGCCTCGGCCGTCTTGGGCATAAGGTTCTAGCGTATAGAAGAAGAAGCTCTAGAAAAAAAAAAAAAAAAAGGAGCAGGTAAAATTGATCAAGTGTTTAGGAATGAGGGTGAGTCCAGTTGATTCGAGTAGTGTACCAACCTACCTGTGTATACTATAGTACAGCAGTGGTACCTGACCCCAACATTGGCCTCGTTTTCAATCATATGCAATTAATATACGTGGATGCTATATATCCAGCGAATAATTGTCTATCCTACTACATAGTATAGTATATATCTTAACGATTGCACTATCTACTTACAATATACGCTCGCTCGCTCACTCACTACCTTGCTATATATAGAGTCGCCCGATCCATCCCAATATCGTCTCTAAACCCCCTCCCCCAAAGGATGGCCCCAATGATGAATTAGCGAACCCCCTAAGATTCGTCTTGGGTCGAGTTTTGTATCTTCCTACTATGTACTAAGTAGCGTAGATTGTAGATTAGAGTCCTTCTGCCAACTGATTTTGGTGGGGATCAGCGGTACCATCACGCGACTCGATTGTTCATCCCTGAATTCACATGTACAGTATTACTGCCAAGCTTACTTGCCAAGGACCATACCCTATCATCCTTGTACACCTTGCCCATTCACAGCTCTAGCTGAATGAGATCACTGATCCCCCACTTGGTATTACTCCCTGTCCCTGTCCGACAGTATGGGATTCGAGTGTCTCCCTTCTATCTGCACAGTACCAACAGTGAATCGAGAGCTTGTCGGGAGCGTCCGTAAGTGGTGGGCGATGTGTGAGTGAAGCCACTCTTATCTGTATAAGTACATGAATAAAAGGTGTCGCATTGTCGCATAGCTTCCCTCGTGCCTCTTTGTCCTGGTTCACGTTCTTCCCTTCGTTCGCCATCATTACGTTACGGGGTGGCAAGTCTGGCTGGCCTTTACCTATCACTTGGAAAGCCAACAGTTTACAGTCCCCTTTTTAACTTTCCTTTCCATTCTTAACTTCGTCCTCTTCCTCGTCGTGCCTATTTGATCACATCCCTTCATTCGCCAATTATGTCGAGTAAAGACGAGAAGGAGGGTAACCCTCCGGCCTATGCCAACGCCACCGAGTCCGAGGGCCCTATTCGCGCCGACAATTTCTACACGCGAAATGGATTGAACCTGGAGTCGTTCAAGGTGCGCGACTACGGTCAGGGCATCGTTGAGCTTGATCGTTCTATGAAACCCCGGCACTTGCACATGATCGCAATTGGAGGTTCAATCGGTGCTGGTTTCTTCGTCGGTTCTGGTGGTGCATTGAACACTGGAGTACGTATAGACCTGTTAACTACTCGCCATCCACGTCATGTCGGATGATATATCAAATATCACATCTTCTGCTACATGTGGCCCAGTACATTGCTGACGTGTAATTTTGTGTGATAGGGCCCTGGTTTCCTCATCATCGATTTCTTGATCATTGGTATCATGATCTTCAATGTCGGTACGTACTTGGTTATATCCTTCGGCTTTATATATATATATACAAATTGATGGTCGATAATACATACTACTTGACGCGCAATAGCCCTCCTAGTACTGACCCGTTTCTGTAGTCTACGCTCTCGGTGAACTCGCTGTCATGTATCCTGTCTCTGGGGGTTTCTACACGTACTCTACCCGCTTCATCGATCCTTCTTGGGGTTTTGCTATCGGCTGGAATTACGTCCTTCAATGGCTTGTTGTTGTGCCTCTGGAATTGACTGTGTGCTCCATCTCTATTGCGTACTGGAACGCTGAGATTAGTCCCGCCGTATGGATCACCATCTTTTGGGTTTTCATCATCGGGGTCAACATATTCGGTACCCTTGGTTATGCGGAGGAAGAGTTCTGGTCGTCTTTGATCAAACTAAGCGCGACTGTCATCTTCATCATCATCTCGTTCATTTTAGTACTTGGTGGTGGTCCCAGCAGCGGTCGGTACTCGGAGTATTATGGTGCACGACTATTTTACGAGCCCGGTGCTTTTGTGAACGGCTTTAAGGGTTTTTGCTCCATCTTCGTCACTGCCGCCTTTGCTTTCAGCGGAACTGAATTAGTTGGTCTGGCCGCCGCCGAGTCCTCCAACCCCTCGAAAGCCTTGCCGAGCGCCATCAAGCAAGTATTTTGGCGTATCACTCTGTAAGTCGAAATCTGTGTTTAAGTTCCGGTGCGTACTCTAACAACTGCCTAGATTCTATGTCCTTGGTCTTCTCTTTGTTGGTCTACTCATTCCTTACGATGACCCACATTTGCTCAACGCCTCCTCCAACGATGTTGCTGCCTCGCCCTTCGTGCTTGTGGGACAGTACGCCGGTCTCTATGGCTTCAATCACTTTATGAATGTGGTCATCTTGATTTCCGTCATCTCCATTAGTGTGTCTGGTGTCTACGGTGGCAGCCGTACTTTGACGGCTCTAGCTCAGGAAGGCTACGCCCCCAAGTTGTTCACCTACGTCGACAAGAGTGGCCGACCTCTCTTCTCTGTCATTGCTATGTTGTCCTTTGGAGGTCTCGCCTACGTTGAGTTGGCTTCCAGCGGTGAAGTGGTCTTCTCTTGGCTTCAGGCTCTGTCCGGTCTTGCTGCTCTCTTCACCTGGGGCTCGATTTGCCTTGCCCATATCCGCTTCCGCCGCGCTTGGGCCTACCACGGCCACACTCTTGATGAGATTCCCTTCAAGGCAATCGGAGGTGTCTACGGATCATACCTCGGCTTGTTCCTCATTTTCTTGGTCTTAGCTGCTCAGGTAAGCGCATCTCCCCTCGTAGCCGATAAAAGATGTATGAGACTCACGACTTTGTTTAGTTCTATATCGCCGTTTCGCCCATTGGAGAGAGAGTCGGTGATGCGGAGGGCTTCTTCAACGTCTACCTTGCCGTGCCTGTCCTTATCTTGTTCTGGGTTGGTGGCTTCCTATGGAAGCGAAAAGGCTGGCTGCGTACTGCTGATATGGATGTTGATACTGGCCGCCGTGAGCACGATTGGGACGAGATTAATGCCTATCGTCAGCACCTCGCCACGCTCCCTGCTTGGCGACGCCTTTACCACACTGTATTTTAAAATTAGACAGGTCATGATGGTTGCTTGGTGGTTAGCCTTGAATAATAGATTATAGCTTTCATGTATATTTGACATATTCGTATTTGCATTGTATACCAGTATTTACCAAGTGGATTCTCCGCCAGACCTTGAGGCGAAGAACTTGTTACTTTACCTACCGGACGCGATACTATTATTTAACCCCTTGAGGGAATTGAAGTTATACGAGAACCAAACCCATCTTGAACATAATTGGATATGTCAAAACTCAAAAAGTAACCTGAATTTATACGACCAGATTCTCTTTCTCCTTTTCAACCTGGCAACAACAGCAAATAATCCGTTAGTAGTGGTACTATCACTACTGTATATACCATGACAGGAGAAGGATGCAGTTGCATACCACTTTTTGAAATGACCGATCCTTCACCCCACCTAATTTATCTATCCCTGATAATCGTAGTTGCCCATATACCAACCTGCTAGGTTAGTAATTATGTAAATGGCCTTATCTCTAGCCTGGGCTTACAGTAGAGAGGAAGCTAACTCCTTATTTAAATAATGAAATTCAAAGTTATTCTAGCGTCATTCTTTTACCCTCATACATTCACTCTAGGGGGATCACTATTGAGGGCAGACTATTTTGACTAGAGTAACTTGGTACTGTCCACAAGAAAAGCTTCTCTCGTTAAAGCTACAGTATCTAGGATAGTGTAAACTAGTAGATCTCTAGAATCCCTATCCCTGGAGGCGGGGAGGTGATTTCTTTAACCTCGTTGGTCATCTCTCATACGACAAGCGGCCCGAGATGCGTTCAGGACCTACAATTGGTACCAAGGTGAATAATAACCCACAGGACCTTGTAGACACTCTACGGGATCGTGATGTCACGCGCACTATACGTAGTGACATTATAGGAAACATTTAATGTCTCGACGCTGGAATTTGACTAAATTAGCTCTTACCTCAGTATAAGACATAACTGTAAAACTAACCACAATGGGCAATGCAAGCCGGGTTTGTAGAATCCGGTTACTATCTAATAGTATACCGGCCTAAAGATCCTGCCATTACCGACGGCTTGAGAAGAAGGCCTTTGGCGCCCTGATAATATTCGAATTCAAGTCATTTCCGAATTCCTACTTACATAGTAAGTAACCCTTGTTATAAAGCCATTCTCAGATCGGTCATTCAAATAAGGGCCGACACTACCTCCTTTATATTGAGCTTGGATTGAATAACATACGGTTAGGGGTACTGTTTTAATTTATGTTAGCCTGAACTGATACTTCTCACTCATTTCTGCTTTTCAACTCACTGGGCATTCAGTACGGCAGGTATGTTGTGTATTCAATATATTAGGCACTTATGTGCTGATGCGAAAAGAGTATTTTCGCTTAGCTAACTTGAATAATTGGGTTAGTTACTAATACAGCTTTCTAGGGTCGTTACTTTACGCTCTTGGAAATACTAAAGTATTTAGTTAATAACAGTACCACTGTTTCAATTTCACATAGCTACAGATTCGATATTGATGAAACACACAAGTTCAGGTAAACTTTTAAATCTATAGTTGAGTTGAGCGATTTAAAAATCATATAAGATCGTACCAAATATTATTCATTATGAGAGTTGTGATGTTTCATACCTTAAGAGTCAACGTAGAATCACACTTGAGTTTATGAATGGCGTGGTTAATTTTAAAAGTTGTGAAGTTTCTATCGTATACTTACATAAGAATAATTTCTATGATTAGTCAGGCATGGTTGGCTATGCTATCGCATGCTTCAGTCTCGCGGATGAGTAGAGTTGCGATCTGTTGGAAAAAGTGAACTAGTGTACTCTCCAGAGGCGATTAGCTAGCTAGCATTCTATTCAGAAAGATCTTAATACGTATCTAGTAGATCGCAACTCCGCCCCTCCGCGCCTCAAGATTCCATTTCTAGACCGTACATATGGGCGTTATTTTAATGGTCTTTCCTGGAAATACCTTGGCGACAGACACAGCCCTTTTGTCTAATTGCGGATAACTCTATAAACAAAATTATTCTTTGACTGCTTGCTGCATTATTAGGTGTTCGGCGGTGCTGTTGTAGTAAGCTCTAGCTGTATACGACTCGGGTTTAACTAGATATAAGAGCATCGTATCTCGGCTTGGCTTTCTATGTAGTGAAGCGCCAGTGAGGATGATCATCGCCGAGATTATGAACATCCTCTTTCTCGAGGCGGTAGTCGCGCTCGCCGCGGTCCCTTTTCTCGTTCTCTCGCTTGACCCCAAGAAATAGGACAGTACAAGCTACGGCACAGATACCCAAGAAACTAAGACTTACGCCATATCCAGTCCGAAACCGAGGCGCCTCGCTCTCTAGGAATATATTAGACGCCACGATACCACCCACTTTTAGATATAGTTAGTAACATCCTTTATAAACGTGGTGTCAAAGGGATCTTGGAACATAAGAGAACCTGTAGGATATCAACTAGCCCGAAGCATAGATTCCAGCACAAACAAGAACCTATAAATAAGAAAAGGCACGTAGTATTTCTTACCGTTTCCAAGTCCAATCTGGGCCGCCGCTGCAATAGATCGCTTATAGTGGCCGGAGACGTTGTTGGCCAACCATGCGATCGTAATCGGCTGCACAGAAAACCCGCCGCCCACGACTAAAAAGAGCGCAAAATACTTGACGCCGACGGAAAGGTGGTGCTGTCCGAGTAAAAGACTGTAACCCACTGTAGAAACTGCTAGGCCACACATTACGAACGTGTACCGGTGCTTCAACCGGTCCGTTGCATATGCTACTCCTAAACATATTGCGGTCGCCACTACGTAGATTGGTATGCTTCGCACCTGAGCTTCAGTAGCCTTATAGCCCATCTCTCTCAGTATCGTGGGAATAAAAAACTAGAAGGTTAGTCACCGATCAAGGACCACTTGATCTAGGAGAATAATACTCACAGATCCGGAATAACCCGTGTTCACTATGCCCAAGTAAGCGAAGGTGCCTGTGTATATTTTCCAGTCGAATAGTATTCGTTTTCTGGCATTGGGAGTAAGCTCGTCCACTAGCATAGCAAGGTTAGAACATGATGCAAACCGTACCGCGAAGAAATGAATGAGACAATCCCAATCTCAAGCACGGCTCTTTGCATGAAGAAAGGGCTAGTTGAAAAAAGGAGAGGAATATGGACGGGTATGACCCAACTCTTTGCTTCGCCGGTATCTTGGGCGAGACGGGAGAGAAGGAGGCTCCTTTCATCCTCGTTGAGAAATTTCGCGGTCTCAGGCCAGTCGGTTATCCACCACTTGGATATAACGCCAACGAGGACGGTAAATAGGCCTTCTAAAATAAAGATCCTATTCGCTAGGTGAGCGCGAAACTACGACGCGTTCATCTTTCAGACAAAGGCTTACCAGCGCCATGCTCCGTAGCCACCAACTCCTCCTAGATTGGCGATACCGTAAGCTAACAGCCCTGAGACGGCTCCTGCTAAAATAGCAGCGCAGAAGAAGATGGATATTCGCCATTGAAGCTCATAACGCTTGTAATACATGCTGATCAAGTAGGCACAGCCTAGTAAATGTCAGTGCGCAACCGTGCAAACTGAAGTGGCCGAATCCTGGAAAGGTTACTAACCTGGGAAAACGCCAGCTTCGAATATACCGAGCAAAAATCGCGTCGCGATCAAACCTTGGACGTTATTGACTAGACCTTGGCCAATGGTGGCAATGCCTTATATAGAAATTAGCCGCCTCAACCGAGTCATGGGGCTCGTCGGAAGAAAACACACCCCAAAGCACCATGACAAGGCTAAGCCATGTTGAAGGCGCAATTCGTTTGATTATGATATTAGACTATTCACCGTCACGTTTAGAGGTGAATAAGATCTTGCGACGGAATTTGGACGAAGACGGGGCAACGCACGGGGATCTCGAACAGAATGTAAGGAACAAAGAATATGAAGAGAGCAATGTTATAATCATGACCAGTCAAGTTTAGGTCTTCTGTCAACCCTTGAATCTTCGCGTTGCCTTGTGGGATTAAAAAAAGCAGCGTCAGTGGTACTACAATTTTATAGTGCGGTACTTGAAGAACACATACCGATATTTGTGCGATCTAGAAAGGCTAGGAAGAAGATAAAAGTAATAGGCGGGAGAACATATAAATCGCACTTCCTAAGTAGGTTCTTCTCAGTGATGGTATCAAGCAAAACTGGTTGTTGGTCCTCTTCCTTAGGGGTCTCTGCGATGGTCAATCTGCTACCCTCGATCTCTTTGGGGGCGACTCCAAGGTGATCCTTTGTCATTTCGAGTATCGTCATAGTGACTGCATGTAAAGACGTTACTAATACCAACTTCGGATGACTACAATAGCATAGAGGAGGAAAAGTCCGCTACTTTCTACTATTTATTCTCATCTTTATTGATATTCCCTACATGAGTCTAGGCTCTTTATAGCCAATATCGGAATTTCTAATATTAAATACGGTGTACCCTGAAACCTCCAGGTCTAGTTCCTTGGTACCTTGGCTACCACATGTCATTGCCATAGATGAGGCTCTCACTACTACGGTGCGTAGTGTACACTATATACAATTTCTGCAATTTTTAAGGACGATCATAATGATTGTGTCGGAAATCCGGTACGCTGGACTTGCGATTATTGCATTTGGTTGGTGACCAGCCGCCAAGATCCAATATCAGCTAGATGTCTACACGTGTATCCGGGTAGCTAGTTCCTCAAAGCAGCTGAACCCCCACTGCTTGTTACCTATTTAGTGTCGGGAACGTCGAGACCTTGCTTTTATTTTGACTAGCTGTTCCTCTTCCTAGGCGCGGGTGCGTGTATGCATGGGCTGAGAACATAAATGTTGTCCTTCAAGGAGCTTCAACGGTTCTCGCTATATTAGGTAGGTTAGGTACTCAAACCGCCTTCGCCGAACACCTCTACGGTTTCAATTTGAGAATGGGTGATAATCAGTTACCACCAAGTTAGCCCATGAGTGCAATAGTTCTTTCAAATTACGTAGGTTGAGGTGGATTCAAGAATATGTTAGAATTCTTAATATAACTGGAGGAATGATGACTAAAGCCATGCCATTCTAAGTACCTGGTATTCGTATGGGATATTTATCATTATCAATTTCACGGTGCAATACGAATATCTCGGGTAGTTCTCAAGACCCATGCTGGATCACATCAACCTTTGGATAGGTATTTGGGCGTAAGAATTAGACATCTACCTAGGTACTAGGATCGTTAGCCAAGCCTCTGTCAATTATACATGGGTAAGCAACTTGGAAAAACTAAATAAACTCGACCTCTTCCCAAGATGGAATTTTGAGGTCTATGGGAAATTTGCCCTCTATTGATAAAAAATTACTATATTAGATAATAGGTGCCAGCGTTCCAAGATATTCACGAAGCATCGTAGTGTTGAATGCATCCTAGCCACGTTCATTCAATGTACCTTTTGTTTCAATTCATGTATCTCATATCTCGTATTTACTTATGCTGATTAGGTAGTAAGCCCTTGAATCAACTAGCAATCAAGGGTATCTTGCGCACATTATCAAACTTGCCTGGGCATCTCAGGCGTGGCATGTTCTTCCAAAAACCAGGCTTTCATGCCCTTATAAAACGAAGTCTCAATCCATTCCTTCAGGTGTTCTAAAGATGTCACTAAAGCATACGCTTCAATGATGGATCTGGTAGACCCGATCTGTAAAGGACCGTAGATGTTGATTGATTCGCCCGAGTCGCATGCAAAATACGTAGACTACTCATGAGCTACCACCTCAATCAAAGAGACGGACAACAGCTTTGAGGGCGCACCGGGGGTCGCGAGATATGCTTGTGGCGTCGGCGGGAATACTCGCTCACGGAGGATCTTCATACGCTTATGCCAAGCGGTGGTCCAAAGGCCAAGCTGTATCAAAGAATCTTCTCGGGAAGGAGCAATTTTCGTCTTATAAGGTCTAAAGTGGTGTGTGGACGTGATGATTCCAACCGGCCTCCAGACGTTTGTAATTTTCGGAAACCCCTGCGACCCGGACGATGGAACATATGGTAGAGTGCGTGGCTAGCGCATTTGCTTGCTTCTGGCCCAGGTCACGGAAGGTAGAGTCGGGGATATCATCATCATCAGCTGCTTCTATCTGACTTCGCACCTCGTGCGGCACAATGCGCTGTTTGTCCTGGGCCACAGCCCTGATGTTCTTGTATAGGGCTTTGATATCTTGGGGGATGTGGGCGACGTTTCCTTCAAGTTTAGTGAGTAAGACTGGTTTTTCGAGTCGAGGGAGGCTCTCTCGCGAGTTGAGTCCTGTCTTTGCGCGTTTGGTCGGCGACTCGGAACCGGAGCGTGGAGGATGATGTGACGGCAGATAAGGAGGCTTAGGGATCATGTCGGGGTCTTCAACATATGAGCACGGAAAGCTTGAACTGCAGACACACAGCATTATCTCCACCGCTGAGGTCATTGTTGCTTCGGTTCTTGGGTATCGAAGTATTGGTACTTATCCTCGTAGGGTGCTAGGCATGTCGTAGAAATGGGCAAGGGTATCGCCGTTATTGGTATGTGCGCCTGTGTCGATGACAGTTGCGATATCACATCGCTGCTGTTTGATGAGAGGTTCGTGTTCGTGCGGCTTGTGCGGTTTGTAAGAGTCGAGTTCGTACGGTTGGGACCGTTTAAGAGTAGGGGCAAAGTGATTGACGGGGTCCATACAGTCTCGGATAACTTGAGGCGTAACCATGGCGGTCGCGATTGAATAAATAAACGGCAAAGTCTTCAGGAGGGAGAGGCGACATGAACCAAAACATTGTTGATAGGACTAAGGCGGGGTAGAAGTAGCCATGGTTGTAGGTAAGCTGCTAGCCGAAATACCTACTTACTTAGAGGTAAGCCACGGCATAGATGGGGCTGCCTAGATAGACCCTTGATAAGTTGAGTGGTAACACGTAGTTACAAAAGGTAGTCAATAATGCAACGAGAAGCATGTTACCATTCAGAGTGATTATAAGAAGAAAGTAGCCTAGAGGGCACGGGGAATCTATTGGACATATACGCTAGACAGGAGGGTGGAGTGTATCATCCTCCCTTATCTCAACACTCTCACTCACTTCAAGCGTCGCTTGTCTCTTCTCGACGATGAGATTCGCGGTACATGATAATGTAGTATATGACTAGTAATCCGAGTCCTCTCATGCGAATCTCTTAATTGTTCTTACCCAAATGGTAGGCATCTCCCTATATAGGCTCCGTAGTAGGTTCTTTGCCATGGTTGCTGACTGAGCTCTCACCCTCGAGGCGTCCCGTTCTAGGGACCTCAGACTTCAATACCTTTCGTCTGGTACCTTTCTAGTGCCGGGGAGCAGGTACTCTATTGGTACACATGATAGCTAATGCTCAAGAGGTGTATATGTCTATACTTGGAGCCAGTGCGAGCTCAAGGTTGTTAAGCGAATGTGTCTCCCTGGTATTAATATCATGAACCGACTTAGCATGATTTTGTAAGTGAATTTTATGTATCAGATCAAATTGTGGAAGACACATCGAGAACATCCCGGCTGAACCAACGATACCGCACTTCCGCAACGCTTCCACCTGATGATGTGATCTCTATTCTTAGCGGTCGTAGTGTGGAGGATACGGACTGGCTAACGAGCAAGTTCCCGGATAACGCCAACATATATAACATCGCCAATTACGAGATCGTCATTCTGACCGGCTTCGGTCGGGACATCTTTCGTATCGTGGAATGTGAAGATCCTCAAAGTAAGCCGCCTAATAGCCCACTTTTGTCTCACCCTGATGGTACGCCCCCTTATAATTAGTAGTAGAGCTACAAAGAAAGTCGAAATAGCAATCATAGCGATCACTGGGGGGAGACATCTCGCAATTCTTCGCTTCTACGGAGTCAGCCTTCCTAGATAGGGTCGCCTCCACGCAAAATCCGTTAATTATATCCTAAGCGTTGGAATAGAAGAAGATACGGGTGTCTTTGTACGCTATCAGGATTTGCCTTCTGTCTTGAATGTCCTTGCCATGGCATGCCCGCTCGCTCACCGACTCAAGACTCATCTTGGAAGTCAAGAGCGACTCATGTCATGATTCCCTGACACCTTTATGAGCGCCCCTTTGTGTAAGACCTAGCACTTTAGCACATTCAAACTATCCATAACGAAAAGTTTCAAGGTGAGGTATAAGAGACCGTAGAAAGATTCGGTAGGGAGGGTAGCGTCTTATCGCCGCTCCAGGCATCTGAACCACGCTTATACGCGATGTGTAGTCGTCTCACAGAGCGATAATGGGCCTGCTTTAGGCATATGGGACGTAACGGCTCGTAACCATGCTTCTAAATATGGCAAGGCTCCATCTGGGAGAAATGGCAGCGGCTGGGGAACGAGTATAGCGTCGACTACCGGTACACCAGACCGTGCCAACTTCGATCGGGGTCCTCCAATGAAGAGCGCACGATTAGCGTAATACCCGTGAGAGGGAAAGCTCGTCCGCTTTGCAGGCCTGATAGGTATAACTCTGGCTGGGCAATTCTGTGCCCTCATCCTAATAGCCCGGGCCTATGTTCGTATTAAGAGGTATAATAAGCGGTAGATGTACCCGCAACTCTGGCGCAGCTTTTATGGCATGATCGTCTGTTTAGGTTCAAGTGAAAATAGTAGTTGAATTGTCTATATTGTTCATGTAGAAGGGATGGATAACTACCTCACTGCAACATATAGTTGGAATAGGCGGAAGCTTCCGAAGCTTGTAAGCTGCGCTAGTGAATGAGCCATATCTAAACCTATTGCGTTGTTTTGGGCTGGCACAACTGACCCGTTCTGTGTTACTTGGCTCAAGACCTGGCTCGATGATGAAAGGAATATCATAGATCATGCCAGCAGTGCTGGTTTCCGGTGTACACGATCGGTAGTCGATGGGGAAGGGAAGTTTGTCCATGAACCCGCTGTCGGGGCATTAGTATTCTATTCAATGTGTACCGCAGGTATGAGTTGTTAATTTCCTCTCGTTTCCGAGCCTCTCCTGTAAACTGGACGGAACCATAATCTTTGGTAGCGATGCCAAATGAAAAGCTAACGGGGGCACGGCGCCGGGCTAAGACCTAGGTGCACAACTTGCGCAAAGGTCGATCGACGCTCAGAAAAGCCAGCCATTTTGGCGCTGGAGTCTATCTTCTTGTGTGATGGCGCGAGCAGAATGTATACCACGTCTTTAACTTGAGCGACAACCCAAAATAGCCTCCGTGGCGCCAAGATATCCTAGGTCCTATCTATCAAACTCTTGTTCCTTTCCGTAGCTCATATCATTAGAAACGAATGTGTTAATCATGCCTTGTGTTTAATACCAAGTGGCGTAGCGACGGGGGCATGAAGCGAGAAGGCGGAGCGTGAGTCATGGGCCACACCGTCAAAAACACCAAGACCGAAGACCGAACATGGACTCTCTCTACTAACTCGGGTATTGATATATCGACACACATCTATCTATCTTACCTCCCCTCAACCTCCTCAAAAAGCGTTGCGAGCAAAGCACCCCATTCTGCCTTATCATCGCGTCGAAACGCTCCGTTTGTCTTCCGTGACTCGACAATGAGGACATCGTCGCCGCCGCGAAAATATGCTAAAACACCACCCTTGCCGTCCAAGCGGGCTGTGAGGCGGAAGTAATGCTTGCCAAATTCGTTGGCCTTCCGGATGGGGATGAACTGCAGGTCGTTCTCCAAACACCAGGCTTCGACTTCGTCGCGGAAGGTCGGTTCAATGGGTCCGGGGGGCAGGGCCGCAGCTGCAGCCGTAGGTTCTCGCCTCTTCTGCTCTTCTGGATTTGATTTGTTAGGCTTGGACTTACGTGCAGGTTGCGTCTCAGGGCGAGGGAGACGGTGTTTCGCTGCGTCTCCTAGCTCGAGTGCCTTTTCGATCATGGCCATGCCACGCTGGAACTCGAACCTGACGCTCTCATGTGATACTATCTCGGGCGGGAACACGCTGCCTTGCCACCACTCGAACCAGGCACCAATCTCTTCATAATTGGCCTCGTCGCTGGTGAGCCACTGGTGCAGCACGTCATGCCACATGGGGAAGACCTCTGCGGCGATGACCTCGGCAATCATGGAGAATGAGATGACGTCGGTCCATTTGACGATACCCTGCAGCATTTTTAGATACGGCTCCTGGTCGCCTGGGTCGACGCGGAAGTTGGTGCGTAGATAACGGCCCATGCTAGGGAGAATATGATGCATGACCAGGGGCTTCCATTGATCTTGTGTTCTCGAAGGACGGAAAACGTCCTGCCATTGCTTGAGTCCAGGTACTACTCCCTTGTCAAACTGCCAAGTATCGATTGTTTGTCGAAACTTTCGCCTGACATCGGAGACCAGGCCTGTGCCTTTCGGTTCTAAATGATGTGGAGGCAGATGCTGGAGCCAGGGAAATAGCCACAAGTGCGGTAACATCCTTCGTTCCTTCTTGGGCTTCCAACTCGCGATAGCGTTTTCGAGTCTCCGGACGACCTGCTCTAACAGCTGAGAACGAACAAATGCAGGAAACAGCGGCTCCCATCTGTCTAGTATAGTGAGAAGAGGTGTCGCATCGTAGACATTCCAGGACTGCGAGATGGCTGTAACAAGTTTGGGGAAGACAAGCTTGTATATCATGCTCTCGTAAGGTGTAGTGGATCTCACGTGGAAATGGGTTGAGCTATCCATTTCGCCGTTGTCCCATTTAGAAACGACGCCTGCGTGTGCTGTTCTGTTCTGTATACCAAGAAGGTTTTTGATCTGGACAAGGTCGGTTGCAAAGTTGCCTAAATTAGGGTCTTCTAGAGGCTGCCAACCCTGAGCGGCGCTCGCAAGAAAGGGGTGAATACTAGCCACTGCTATGGTGGCGAGTTCTTCATGATAATTCGAAGCGGAACTTTCGGCCTTCTTGAGCCCGGAGATGACGGGGTCCCACTGCCGCTCTCGTGCAGCTTGGCAAACTTCATCGAGGATAGAAGAGTAGGTTTGGAGAGAAGAAAACTCGCTTTCTAGCTCGTCTACTTCCTGTTGGCGCTGAAGGGCTTCCATATCAAGCCACGCCTTCCTCTCTTCTAGTGTCTTCCATTCCTCCACAAAGGCGGCGAGATCACCTTGCGCTCTCCTCGCTAGCTTCCGAGCCTCACTCTGCTCCACCAGTTCGGTGCCCGCTGTCGGCGTGAGGAGCCCGGAACTGGAGGTTAACAGTTTCTGATCACGCCCGGTCATATCCAAGATAGGGGCGAATGCTTCGGGTATATGGAGGCCCGGTGCGGTCGATTGAATGTCGCTCACGGTCATGTATTTCAGTTTGGGCCGTTTCGGTGTGCTCATGGCGCTCCCCGAGCCACTCTCTCTGGTCTTCTTCCTCTCGCGCTTGGCCCTCTTACGCTCTTCATCAGAATCGGGGACATCCTCTCCTCGCAAGCGCGCCTGTCGTTTCTCTTCTTTGAGCTCCTGCTGGGATTTCTCTCGCACGGTACCGAGACCCACGTTGCCCTGTGGACGTACTGTAGCTTCGATGATGCTCGCTCGACCTTGGGCATTGACACCGAGACCCTGACCCTCGACGTAGCCCATCTTAGCCATCATACGTGCGGCGAACGATTTCGCCTTAGAGCCGCCACCGAAAGCACTTGGCTTGGGGGTTTGGGGCGCTGAAGACGGCTCATTATCGGCGATGTCGGGGTTGAGGACGGGTTCCTTCGCGGACGTCGGGACGAAGCTCTTGCCCAGGGGCGTAATACTGTCGTACTCTGTCTTTATGATGTTTGACTTCTTGCTGGGCGTATTGTCCAAAATGCTCGCGTCTCCTTGGCCCCAACCGAGTCCAAGCCCCCGTGCGGATGATCGAAAACCCAGGCCAACGCCAGTCATCTCTTCGTCCTCATCTTCGTCTTCATCTTCCTCTCGCGCGTCCTTCTCTTTAGCGTGCCCACCCGTCGTGACCATTCCCCGCCACGCGCCGAGGCCGATGTGGCTACTATGTACTTCCTCTTCACCGCCCTCTTCATCATCATCTTCATCGTCTTCGTCTACATGTTGATCCAGCTTTTCCTGGCCGGCAGAAACGAATGTCACATTCTTGTGGCGAAGATCCCTCGCGAACTTCCAACGTCTATTCGGGGCATCATCATCGCTGTCAGAACCAAAAATGCCCAAGGCTGCGCTCTCTTTCGTTCTGCGACCGATTCTACGACGTTTGCGAGGGTTGAAGTCGAGAAAGTCGTCGGCTCGGGGATCGACGGACGGTTGCACTAGACCGTCATGGTCGCTCTCATCGTCGTCGGATGATGAGTAGGCCGCAGCATCAGCCTTTGATATACTGGCCTGGTTGAACGACATGTCATTGGGATTGGTTGTCTTGTCGTTGTCTTTGGATGTATATGCGATGGTTTCGTGTTAGATGAGCCTAACCGGGAGCATGCTTCATAGCCTATGCATATAGGGTACGATGGGTGTGGCAAATACGAACCGCCGTCGCGGTATTTGCGCGGGGTGCAGTGTGCAGTGTATGATTTGACGTAACGACGGGAGAATAAGAAGTTGTAGAAATAATTTATCGCCAAGTGGCTTTCAATGATGTCTTTAGGTGTCGGCCTACTTAACGTACTATATTTCTAGCCGGACCTACATTAAGTACTTACTTACGGTAGTGATCCCCACAGGCGATAATTCAGTACTAGGTAGGTATAATAGGTACTACCTAGGTACCTATAATAGGGCATTTACCTCTAAACTTTATAAGTCTAGTACTAGATAACGCATCTCCCACTTGAGTTGGCCACCCAATTGGATTGGCCACTAGTCTTGGCGGTACCCTGCACGCGAATTTTCTACTGCAGGCTACTTACTCCACTTTTAAATAATTTTACAAAAAAAGGTTGTATTAACTTCAGGTTTAAATTTTTAAAAATATAACTAACGCATCCCACAAGCTAGTTTTGCACACAAGCAAGTTTTACGCTTTTTTTAGCGTACCCTGTAGGCCACTTTATATGCAAAAGTATTTACTCCACTTTATTATAACTTCGCAAAAAAAGGTTGTACAAAAATAAAGTTAGTATTATTAGATTCGCAATAAAATAACAAATCTAATAGTATTTTCTTTTATTTTTTAACTATTTTATTTTGGCGTATAACTTTAAAAAACCAAATTTGCAAAGATTATTTTAGCGTAGTTTTTAATAGCGCTTTAAATAAAATTGTCACGTTTAAGAAATCTCTTAAGGTTAAGTACAATATAATATATATTCTATATAACAGGTTTTATATAAAACTAAAGCTTGTAAAAAAAAAGAATAGTGTGCGGAGCACACCTAAATAAATTATAGTGATATAAGCAAACAAAATTAAAGAGAACACACTTTAATTAGTGGTTTAGTTAGTAGTGCACCTGAATTATGACAATTATAGTTAAAAAATAAAAATATTTTTAAATTCCTTATTTAATTACAAATCTAATAATACTAGTCATGGCTGACACCCCCACACAACACCTGCACATAACACTCCGCGCGGCGCGGCGTTTGTAAATAAACTTGTCATAATTTAGGTGCACTACCAACTAAACCACCAATCAGAGTGTGTTCTTTCTGATTTTATTTGCCTATATTATTATAATTTATCTAAATGTGCTTTGCACACTATTTTTTGCTTTTACAAGCTTTAGTTTTATATAAAACCTATTATAAAAAATATATATTATATTATATTTAACTTTAAAAAACTTTTTAAACGTAACAATTTTAAAGCTTTTTATTTAAAAGTTATTTATAATATATAACTACTATAGCTTTAAAACAACCGGCTCGTTTTATTTTTTTTATAAAACTTTTATATACAGGTTATTTATAAAGTAACAACAAAATATTTTTAAATAATAACAAAAGCTAAAAGCTTTTAAATTTTTTTAATATTAATATAATAAAACTAAAAAAAGCTTTTATTTAACTGCTTTAATAGCAAAATGTTTAATTAACTGTTAAGCTTAACAAACTAAAGAAATAATTAAAGCAAAAAAAGCAGTTTATATTAAATTTGTATAAACTGCGTTTTAAAAAAGCATATAAAACGATTACGAAAAAAAAAAAAAAAAAGGGTTTAAAAATTAAAAAATTAGAAAATTTAAAAAACTTTAATAATTTAAACATTTTTTATTAAACTTTTTATTACATTACTTTTTTTAATTAACAATTTAATTTTAGCTATTATATTAAAGATAACTTTTTTAATTTAAAAGTATTTATATTATTATTTTTATTATTATTTTTATTTTTTAGTTAAAAAAAGCATTTTTAAAACCAAGCTAAACGCAAATTTTATTTATAACGTTATTAAAACAAGCATAATAATAAATTTAACAGCAATACAAACTTAAGCAAGCTATTTAAGTTTAAGTATTTTTTATTTATAATAAATAAGTTAAATAAATTTAAAAGCTAAACTTTATGTTTATTAGCTTAATACGTAAGTTTTAACGTTATTTTAAACGCATTTTATATGCATATAGCAAAATAAACTAAGCGTGCAAAAACTAATATTATAGCTTTATTTAAAGTTTAAACAGTAAAAATTAACATTAATATAAACATAATTAAAATGCATTTTTTATATAAATTAAAACCTTTATTTGTTAGTTAGCTTTTTTAAAAGTTAATATTAGCAGTAAATTAAAAATAGCTAAGTAGCTACTTAATTAAAACTTTAAAACTTTTAATTATTATTTTATTTAAATCGAAAACTAAAAAAGTAGGCAAACTAACTTTAAAAAAGCTATACTATATTATTAAAAGCTTTTTATTATGCTTTAAAATAAAATATTTAGTTATTTTAACTTATTATTTATTAAAAAAATTAATATAATAAATGCAGCTATATAACGTTAAAAAATAATAAAATTAACTAAAAAAAATTAAAACTAAAAGAATTTTAAGCAGTTTAAATTTTAAACTAATTTTAAATTAAATAAAAGCTTTTAACAATATTAATATTTAAATAAAAAAAATTATTATTGTTAAAGCTAAAAACATGTTAATATAATTAAAAAGTGTAATAGCTATTATATTAATAATAATTAAAAAAGTTTTAATTAAAACAATATTAATAACAAGCATAAGCGTTATATTATAAAAATTTTTTTATTAAATAGTAACAGCTTTTATTTTTTAGTGAAACGCGCTTATAATAATAGCAACTTGCATAAAAATTACAAGTTAGTTATAAAAAATATTAAATTTTTTAATTATAACCAAATAAAGCATATAAGTTATAATTGTTTGCAACTTTAAAAAGCTAAAAAGCGTAAAATTTAAAAAATTTAAACTATTTATAACTTTAATAAATATTGTTTTAAAAACAATAATAATGCTAATTATATTTAATTTAGGTTTTTATTAAAAAGCTATACAAATAATAGCTAAAAAAAAAAACAAATAAGCTTAGTTTTTAAAGATATTAAATTTAAATTTAATTAATAGCTTTATATTTTAATTTTGCAACGTTTTTATACTTTTTGCAATGTTTATACTACATTTTTTAAAAAACTTTTTATTTAAACTTATGCTAATTTAAATTTATATGCTAAATATAATTGCATTAATTATAATTTTGCTTTTTTTTATATTTATTTTTTATAACATACTGTTAATAGCGCTTTTTTTATTTATAACGCTTATTAAGTTTTTTATAAATTAATTAATAGCTGCAAAATTATTTAAAAATTTTGCTGCGCTTATATTACTATTAACAAAAATAATAAACTTAAAAGCAGTTTTGTTTTGCTATTTTAGTTAACTTTAAAAAATTAAAGTATTATATTAAATTTAAGCTTTAATTAATAGTATTTTAAACTATAGTTAAAACACTTTAAACTAATAACAGCTTTTTAATTTGCAAAAGCTTATTATAATTAAAAGTTTTATTAAATAATTATTTAACTGTTTAAACTTATATAATTTAAAAAAGTTTTAACTAAGTTTTATAACTTAGCTAATTTTTTTAATAATAATAAAGCTAGCTTATTTTTTTATTTTAAGCGCAATAATTTTGCAATAAATTTATAAAACAATACTATAGTTTTTTATTATTTTATATACTTTTTAACATAAAACGAACTAATAGCTTTATAAACTTAGCTTAATAAAATGTTAAAAAATAAAAAAATATATAAATTTAAAAGCTTTGCTAACGCTTTAATTTTTTTTGTACTTAAAAAAAATAAAAGCTTATATTTATATATTAATTATAAAAAATTTAATAAAGTTATAATAAAAAATTATTTTACTTTTTTTTTATTTTAAAAATGTTAAATAAGCTATTTTATACTAAAGTTTTTATTAAAATCGATTTTAAAAACATTTATTATTATATATAAATTAAAAAAAAATAAATAAATAACAACTTTTTGTATTAAATATAGTTATTATGTTGAATAGGCTTTGTATAATATTGTATGTAAAATATACGTGTGAAATAAAATATAATTTATTATATTATATTTATTTATATTTTTTTATATAAAAAGAAGGCTTTATATAAAGCAAAGTTTTTATTTTAAGTAAAAACTTTTGCTAACGTATAAGCTAATACAATAAAGGAAATTAAGTGCGCACATGCTAATAACCTTGTATATAACAATAACTTTGTATATGCTTATATATACGGTTGCAATTAATACTAATTATTTTAACACTAGCTTTTTTTTTTTTTGGTTGCAACTTATTATTATATAAAAAAAAAAGAAAAAAGTAAATTATTATATAGCTATGTATATATAGTTTGTATAATACTAAAAACAACTACTTAAATTTAATCAGGTTTTAAAAAAATAGTTAAATAATTACTTTTGCGTACAAAATTAAATTAGTAGTTTATTTTTTTAATCAAATTGTAAAAAATATATTGCAAAGCTGCTGCTTTAATTATATAGTTAGTTTAATTAATTATAAAGCTGTTAGTTTAGTTTGTATTAGTTAAAAGTTTGCTTTTATATGCTAGCAAGGTTTGCAATTTTGTTAGTTTATATAATTTTATTAGCTGTTATATAAACAATAAAAGTTATATTTTAATTAAAATATGTTTTTGGCTATATAAATAAGTTAATTGTATAAAAAAAGCTAATTATGCAAAAAAAAGTTTGAATATAAATATTGCTAAAATTTTTAGCTGTTTTTTGTTTTTTTACACCTTTATTTTTTTTTTATATGTTTTGTTTGCCTTTGTTTATATATATATATACACTTGTATAATAAATGCTATTTATATGTTTAGCAATAATGGTTATACGCTTATAATTATTAGCTAAAAGCTTGGTTTTAATGTTGTACTATTTTTAATAAATAATTTTAACAATCGTTAGCTTTTATATTTGTTTTATGTTAATATATATATATATTTTTTTTTATTATACGTTTATTATATAGTATTGCTAATAGTTTTAGCTTTTTATACGTAGGTTAAAAAAGCTTAAGTTGCTATAATACTTTTAGTCGATATTTAGATTTAAGTTTTAGCTTATAAGCTGCTAAATCTGTTTATTGCACGTATTATTTGCTGCAAAAGTTATTTTTAAGCTGTTTTTATTTAGTTGCGCAATATTGCTGTTGTTTTATATAAACAAAATGCTTATACTAATTGTAGTAGTTTTTTGTTTTATAAATATTGTTAAATTATAAGGTTTTAAAATAATGCTTATATAACGTACGTTTAAAAATCGTATAACGCTTGTTATAATTATTATATTTAAAAAAAAGTTAAAGTTAAAATGTTTATAAAAAAAATAATTATATAATAAAAAAAATAAAAATAAATAAAGTTTATATTATTTTTTGTTTTTCAAAGTTTTTTTTAAAGTTAATATATTTTTATATATTACTTTTATTATTATATACTTTTTTTTTTATAATTGTTATAATTATATATAACTATTTAAGTTTTGTTTATATATATTTTTATTTATATAAATAGTTTATTTGTTAATATAAAAGTTTTTAATGCTTAATTTAGCGTTTTTTTTATAAATATATTAGCAGAATTATTTTTGCTATTAATTTATTATACTTTAAAGATTTTTTTTTTTTTGTACAACTTTTTAAATAATATAATATTTATTATTAAGCGCTTTTTTTATATTATATTTAGCTTTATTAAACAATTATATAACAACTTTAAATTAAAATATAAAATTGCTAAAATAAAAAATAAACCTAACGTAGTTATAATTTTTAAAAATATTATATAAAAAGCAATAGCGTTATTAAAGCTATTAATTATACTATATAACTTATTAATAAATACGTTTTTAATTATTTTTTTATACTTATTAAAATTTTAATATACAATATTTTTTTTAATTTTAAAGCTTAAGTTTGCTTTTATATAATTTTTAGTACTTAATACAATAAAAAATCCAAATTGTAAAGTTATATTAGCATTGTTAACAAAAAATCTGGTTATAAAAATAAATAATTTTATATAATATAAGTTTAATAATATAAAAGTTAAGCTGTAGTTTAAATTATTTATTTGTTATTTAACCTTTTTATTTAAGTTTGCAATATTGTTTGGCTTAAAATTTATTATTTAAGCTGCAGCAATAAAATTATATACTGCTTTTAGCTAGCAAATATTGCTAATATATACGCTTTTTGTACGTTGCAAAATATATTGCTATACAAAATCCTTTGTATAAAAGTTAACCAAGTTTAATTAGTTTGCCTAGCTTTTTTACGTTAAAATAATATTATTTTTAAATAATAAGGTAATTTGTTTGCTATTAAACTTTATAAAATAATTTAGCTAAAATATTTTTTTTAGTTTTGTATAAAACTTGGCTTGCTGCAATTTATATTCTTTTTTAGCTAAAAAATTAGGCGTTATAAAGCTAAATATATTATTTGTTTAAAAGCTAATAATGCTAAAGTTATACAATAGCTTTATTATAACTAAAAAATATAAGTTATATATAAAAACAGTTATCTTTAGTTTTTTATAATAATGCTAATAATAAGTTTTAAATTAATATAGCTTTAATTTTATTAGTTTATATAAAAGTTATATAATTTATAAAATTGTTTTATTAAAATATTTTAATTTTAGTTTTATTAATAATTATACAAAAATTTTTTTAGCTAGCTTATTTTTTAATTATATATATACTTATATAATATTTTAAAGTTTGCTTAATATATTAAAATTGCATATTAAAAAAAAGCTTAATACAAAAAATAATTGCTAGCTTATCTATTAAATAATTAATAATTATATAAAAACTATTTTTTTTTTACTATTATTATAGCTTTATATAACAAGTTTTAACTTTTTGTACAGCTTAATTATTTTTTTTTTAATTTTTTATATAAAACAAAACTTAAAAATGCAAATATTGTTATGTTTAACTAAATTATATTTTATAAACTAAAATATACTTTATATAACAAAGTTATTAATCTTTATAGCGTTTGATTTTTTAAATAAAGCGCTAAATATATTAATTATACTGTTTTTATATAATTTAACAGCTAAAAAATAATTCTATTTTTTTTTAAAAGTTAAAAACAGCTAGCTAATTTATTATACAAAAGTTATATAAAAATTATTTGTTTTTTAAAATTGTTTTTGTTTTTTTTATATAGCTAAAAGTTAAAAATATTTGTTATTTAGCTTTATTTTTTATATATTTAAAATAGCTTTTTTAATTATATAATAATATAGTTTAATTTGCATATATTTAAAACGTATTAAGCTGTTTATTAAATTAATAATTATATTAAATCTTTTAATCGATTATATTTTGTATAAACTATTTTAACTTTTTTTTTTATGCTATATTAAGATTTTGCGTTATAAAAAAAAAAATAGTATATTATACAAAGCAAGCCTATTACGCTAATTAATTGCATAATTAATTTTAACTTTTGCTTTTTTTTTACGTAATATTTTTATTGCTTTTTTAATAACTTTTGCTTTTTATATAATGTTAAACAAAAAAAACAAATTTTAATTAATTTTAAAATAAGCTTTAAAAACAAAAAAAGTTAATATAATACTGTTTAATCTAGCAGTATTATTTAAAGCCTTAACTGCTATTTATAAAATTAATTTTTTTTTTATATAATAACCAAGTTCTGCTTTTAAAATATTATATATATAATAAAGTAGCCTATATGTTTTTTCGATTTTGCTAATTGCTTAATATGCTTTAATAAATATTGCGCAGCATTAAATACTTATAATCCTTGCTTAATTTTAAAACTTTTTAAACAAAAAATTTATATTTAAATTATATATAATATAGTTAAAAAGTTTTTAGTATACGTTAATTTAGCACTTATATAACGTTTTTTAAGCGTTTTATATAAATATAAATTTTAAAAATGTTGCTATTTAAAATAATATAACTGCATTAATTATATAAAAAACCTGCTTATTATTTATTTATACAGCATTTATTATAACTTTGTAATTAAAATTACAGTTGTTTTTAATTAAAAATTTAAAACGTTTAAATATTTAATTATACAATTAATAATAATAACAAAATTTCTAAATCTTTTCCAAAATAAAATAGTTAATATTATATTTTGCGCAACTAAATATATTATATAATTTTTTTGTACAAAAGTGCTTAAAACAGTAGTAAAACTATTATAGTTTTATTTTTATAAAATATATTTTAGCTTTATACAAGCTAATATTAAAAAATAAATATTTTTATTTATATATAACAAAAATAGTTTTGCTATTTTTTTATATAATAATATTTTTTATGTTATTAAAATATGTTTATAGTTTGTTAACGTTTTTTAATAAAAATAAAAAAAAAGTAAAGCTGTTTAAAATATAATATATTATTATATTAAAAAAAATTTTTATTTGTATAATACTAATAGTGCTTATAGTATTATTAACGCTAAATCTAATATATATATTTTTTAGCGTTTAGCTTACTTTTATATAAAAGTAAATTTTAAAATAAGCTTTTAGTTATGCTTTTTTTACTGTTAAATAATTTAAAGCGCTTATATTTTATAATTTATTTTAGTATTTTATATAATATTAATTATTTAATATAAACTAGTTAAACAAAATATTTGTTTTGCAGTTTTAAATATTTTTGCTAGTTATATAATAAAAAAAAGCATTATTTATTAAAAATTAAATTAATTAGCTGCTAAATTCTTTATTAATATTTTTATTATTTTTGTTTAACTTTAAAAATCTTTTATATTTTATTAAAAATATTAAAATTTTTTTAAGCGTAAGCAAAATGTTATAAATTATTTTATACAAATTAAAATATTAATTTTTTATATAAGCTTGTTTTTAAAATATATGTTTAAATAATTAGCAGCTTTTTTTGCTGTATATAAAGCATTTTTTTTTTATATAATATTTTTAATTAATTTTTTTTTATAGCTAGCTTAAAAATCTAAATTAAAACTTAAATCGTTAGCTTTTTATATAACTGCTTTAATTATATTTTTTGTTAATAAAATAACTATTGTTATTTTATTATATAAAATACTTTAATAAATTATTTGCTATTATTTAAATATATGTTTTAAAGTTAAAAAAAAAGCTTTTGCACGTTAGCTTTTAAAATATAAATGTTATAATTAGTTTTAGTACTTCTTAACATGCTTATGCAACTATTATATTTAATTAGATTTTTTTTTAGTAATTTGCGCTAAGCGTACGTTATGCTTTTGCAAGCTTATTAATTATAAAGTTTAATACTTTATGCAGTACTAAATTAAAATTTTTTTTTTTTATTTATATAAAAATAATTATAGTTTAATTAGCCTAATATTAGTTATAATTTATATTAGTATTAAAATAATTATTTATTGCATAATAAATTTTGCTTTAAGTTTTATTTAAGCCAATATAATAAGTAAAAAAGTCTTTTGCGCAACCTTTTAAAATAATTAAAAATATTGCATAATATTAATTTTTTATAATTCTAAGTTAGCAACAAGCATTTATAAATAAACGTGCCTTATTATATAACAGATTGTACAGCTAACCTAAATAATTCTTTTTTTTTTTTTCAAGTTTTTTAAAAAATTGCATACTTTTTAAATAAAATTATTCTGTTTTATATATTTTTTATAAAAAATAAATCTATTAAAAAGCTATTTAATGCAGAGTTTAATGTTGTATAAAAATATATTTGTTGTTTTAAAGTTTGCTAAAAATAATAAACAACAAAGTATTTATACACTAGCTAAAAGTTTAGTTTATATTTTGCTTTTATTATATATCTATATATTGGCTCAAAAGTATTTTAATTTTTAATTATTAATTATACGTAGTTTTATGCAAAATAGTTTTTAAAAATATAAAAATATATGTTTTAAATTAGTTTTAGTTATATAATTCTAGTTTATATAATTATATTTAAAGTTAAAATTTTCTGCAGCGTTATACAAAGTTGCTAACTTGGCGTAAAAAAAACTAATAATATTTATATAGCAGCTAATAAATCGTTTTAAATAGTTAGAAGTTCTAGCTAATTTTTTATTAAATTATATTTGCTTTATATAATTTATATAAAACTTTTAGTTTAATTTAACTTTTTTAATTTTGGTTATATACTTTTAGCTTTAAATATTTAAAATAGTTTTTTATATAGCATACAATAAGTTTAAAAAAAATAGTTTGTTATTTAGTTTTTAAAATTTTTTGCGTACGCTTTTTAAAACTTTTATTAAACGTTTTTTAAATACTAATATTTAATAATTTAAAACGCTGTTTATATGTTTAGCAATTTTAAAGTTATATAACTTAAATTAACACTTTTTTTTTAATATTTAAAATTAAAATAATTTTGTACGTTTTTAAAACTAAGCCCAAAGTTTTTAGCAATTTTTTTGTATATAAAATTAACTAAAGTTTATAATACAGCAAATTTTGCTACATTATACAAAATATTTAATACTATGTTTATAAATAAAATTAAACAAATAAGTTATTATTTTTGCTATTATATAACAAGTTATTAAATATAATTATATACTATTTTTTTTGTTATAATATAAATGCATTTAGTTTTATTAAAAAAATAATATTTGTATAACAATAAAATCGATCTTTTTGTTTTTTTAACGTATAAATATATTTAGTTTAATTAAAAAAGTAATATTTGTGCAACAAAAAAATCAAAATATAATATAAAAACCTAGTTAGGCCATAAGTGCTTTTATTTTTATTTTTGTTAATTTGTAATACTTTTGCAACTACTAATTAGTATTAAATAAGCTTTGTACAATATTGTACGTAAAACATACGCGTAAAATAAAATATAATCTATTATATTATATTTATTTATATCTTTTTATATAAAAAAGAGGCTTTATATAAAGCAAAGTTTTTATTTTAGATAAAAACTTCTGCTAGCATATAAGCTAATACAATAAAAAAAATTAGGTGCGCACGTGTTAATAACCTTGTACGTAACAATAACTTTGTACATGCTTACACATACAGTTGCAACCAATACCAGTTATTTCAACATATTATAAATTTTTAGTTATATTTATAAGTTTATATAATGCTTTTACTATTTTTTAAAATTATATATAAAAAACATTTAATAATATTTTAAATATTTTTTGTTTTGCATATATAAATAATATATTTATATTTTTAATAAACAAAAAGTTTTATATAAAACATATATAAAACGTTATTTAAAAATTATAAAAAGCAAAATTATATATTAAACTTTTTAAATGCTAGTTTTATTAAAAAAAACTTAACTTTTTAAAATATATTATATTTAGCAAAAAAGTTAAAATAAATTTTAGCTGTGTTAATATTATTTAAAACTAACTACTTTTTTGTTTTTATTATAAGCTATAGCAATTTTTAAAGTTTTGCAACTTTTATTGCTGCTTTATTAAAAAGTATTTTTAGGTTATAGCTTTATTAACTAAGTATTTAAAAAAAAGCGCAATTAAAATAAAAAAAAGTTAAATTTTACTAAATAATTTAGCGTATACAGCTTTTAATAAGCTAAAAAAACTTATTTAAAAAAGCTATTTTTTTTATATATTTTAACTTTAAAAAACAAATATTAATAAAAACTAATTTTTTTAAAATAGCGTTAACAAAAACATTATTATAAAAAAATAATTAAAAATAATAGCAACTTATTTTGTTTTACTTTTATATGTTTAACAATATAAAAACAAAATATAATGTTTTTAATTAAAAAATGCTTGCTATTATAAAATGCTTTAAACATTAGCAGCACTATTTATAAAAAAGTAAATTATTTATTAAAGTTTTAATTAATTATATTAATTTGTAAGCTTTTATAAAAACGTTTAAATTAAATAGTAAACAAGCTTAATAATATATATATTTAGCTTTTTTTAACTTTATTATTAAATATAAAAAAAGCAAGCAAAATAAAGCTAATACGCTTTTGCGTTGCTTTAATTATATAGTTTATAAAACTTAAAATATTAATTTATTTCTTTTGTTAAAATAAAAGATTAAAATAGCTAATGCTAAAATAAAAAATTATATTTTTAAAACTTTTGCAAAAAAAATTTTTATTATTAAATCGGCTGCAAAACATATTATTTTTATGTAAGCAGTTATATATTATTATGCGCATATAGCTATAAATAATAAAAACTTTTAAAACCTAAAGATTTAACAAAATTTACAAAACTTAATTTTTTAAATATTATTAATTATATAAACTTTTAAGTAAACAGCTTATAAAGCTTTAATAATTTATTAAAAAATTTTTATTATAATATAAAAATAAAGCTTATATTTTTTTTTAAAAATTAGTTTATTTTTAGCTTATTAAGCTATATTATAATAATTTTATAAATAAACATTTTAATTAAAATTATATATTAAAACTATTATAGCAAAAGTTTTATTAGCAAATTATAAAAGCAGATATTTATAATTATATAACTAAATACGCTATTTGTTTTAAATTTAAAGCAAAAAACTATTAAAAATATAATGCTTTAAATATTTTTTTAATATTTATTAACTTTATAAAAAAACTATTTATAGATTTTATTATTAAGTTATTTAAAATATTTTATTATAAAACTATTATTAACATAATATTTATAATAATTAACTAATTTATTAAACTTATATACTTATTTTTTGTTAACACTATTATTATTATTATTTAGTTAACAGTTTTATTTTATAAAAAAATAAAATGTTATTTTAAAGCTTTTATAAATATAGTTTTTAATAAAAATTTTGTTTTTATTAGTTAGTTTTAATTAAATTTATGCTATTATTTTAAAATTAAAAAAAAACTTTTAATTGTATTTTATTTTTAAACTAATAATTAAACTAAAAAAATAAACTAAATTATAAAAAGCTATTTTTAATATTTTGTTAATAATAAATAAACTAATTAGCTTTAGCTATTATTATAAGCTTTTTTTATAATAAATATAGCTATTAATAGCATTATTAAAAAGTTATTTTTTAAAATATTATATAAATATATTTTAAATTTTAAATTTTTTGTTAAAAACAATTTTATTTTAAAAAAAAAATTATTAATATAAAACTAGTTATACAAATTAAAAACTATTTATAATAAATTAATAAATTAATAACGTAATATAATTAAAAAAATATATAAAAAATTATAACGTTAAACATATTTTTAAAAGTTTTTATATTAAAAAATTAATAGCTTTATTAATTTAAAACTTTAAATTTTAAAATTATAAGTTAGCTTTTAAGTTTATTAAACTTTTTAAAATTTTAAAAACAGTTAAATTATAAGCGTATTGTTTAACATTTTTATATTAATATAATTAAATTTATAATATATTTTTTATATAGTTATTAAAACTTTAAATATTTTATTTATGTTTGCATTAAAAAATGCTAAAAATAAATAAAAAATAAAAAATATAATAAAAAAAATAATATACTAAAATAAACTATATTATAAAATTAAATAAAAAAGCTAGCTAAATAAATATAATTAATAAGTGTTAGCTATTAATATTATTGCTTTTATATTTATTAAAAAATTTAAAAAACAATAAAGTTATAAAAAAAAAAAAAAAAAAAAATTAAAGCTATTTAAGCTGGCGTTTTTAATATAAAAAGACTTTAAAGCTAAATTAATTAATTTTTAATAAATTTTTAAAATATTAGTTTTAAAAAACGTTAGCAAAACTTAAAATTTTAGCGTAGTAAAAATTAAACTTATTATTTTAAATTTTAAAAATGTTTACGCTTTATTAATAAGTTATATATTAATTAAACCTAACTTTATTTAATATTAAATTTAAATATATTATTATGTTTTAAAATATGTTATTAATATTAATTTTAATAAAATTTTTAACTTTTTTAGCAAATTATTTTATTATTAAATATTAAGCAGTATAACTAATGTTTAAAAGCTAAAAACATAATATAATTATTTAATAATATTAAGTGCGCTGTTTTATAATTTAAGCAAATTAACTTTAAGTATAAAATAATAATTATAATAATTATTAATAGCGTTAATAGCAATAAAAAAAATAAACAAACGTATTAAATAGTATTGTTTAATTATATATGCTTTATAAGCTAAATAATGTTTTTAATTATATTTAAGTTAACAAAGTAAAATAAATAAAATAAAATAAAATATAATTATTTTGTTATTTTTAATTTTATTAATTATATTATATACAGCTTAATAAACTATAAAAAAATAATAAAAAGTTTAAAAAAGCTAAAATTAAGCAGCTGTAATTTTTTTGCAATAAGTTTTTAAACTTGTTTAAAAAATATTAGCATTTATATTAGTTTTAATTAGTAAAGTAAAATTGTTATTATTAGTATAATAAGCTTAAAACATTTATTTATTTTATTTAAAAAGCTTTAATATTTAAATAGTTTTAAATTATATTATAAAAGGAATTTAAATTATAAGTAGTAATTTGTATAAAAAAATAGTATAAAATAATTTATAGCTTAATAAGTTTTGTAGCTTTTATTGCAGCTAGTGCAAAAAAATAAGGTTGTTTTTTTGTATGTATATATAACTTTTAAAAGCAGGCCAGCTTAAAGCTAAAACGTATGCGTAGCAATATTTTAATATTAATAATATATATAAAAATTAGTTATATAAAAAAGCTTTTTATAACAGCTAAACTTATGTTAGCGCGCTTAGCAAATTTAATAACATTAATAACAAAAAGGCATAATAAAAAAATAATAAACAATAAAAGCAGTAATTTAAATAAAAAAAATAAATAAATAAGGCTTAAAGATAATTAAAATAAAAGCGTAATTAATAGCAACTGTAGCTAAAACTAACAGAAAATGCTAGCGGCAACTAAAAAGAAAAAAAAAAAAAAAAAAAAAAGGAAAGAAAATATAACAAGCTATATATTTTGTTTTTAAATTAGCTTGCTAAATAATTTGCGTTTAAAGCAACGCGTTATTATAAGCTTAAATATTTAAAAATTATTTAAAATGTACAGAATTTTTTTATTAGCTAAAAATTTTTATTGTTTATATTACTTTTTTTATTGTTTATACTTATTTTTTACTAATTTTAATTAATTTTTAGCTTTTAATTTTATATTATATTTTGTTATAATTTTATTTTTAATTACATTAGTACTATTTATAACAACACTTGGTTTTATATTTAGGTTAAAACAACTTATTACAAAAAAAAAAATAATTATTATAATTTAAGTATATTACTAATTAAACTATTAATTAAAGTATGTTTTTTCTAATTTTGTTTGCTTATATTATTATAATTTATTTAAGTATGCTTTACATACTATTTTTTGCTTTTACAAGCTTTAGTTTTATATAAAACCTATTATAAAGAATATATATTATATTGTACTTAACTTTAAAAGACTTTTTAAACGTGATAAAACTTTTTTTTTTTTGTAAGTGTAGATTTTCTTTAATACAAACAATGTTTTCTGGAGCCTAGCCTTTGCAATAATTGCCGACCGTGACAATACTAAGTTTATTTTTGTACAACCTTTTTTTGCGAAGTTATAATAAAGCGGAGTAAATACTTTTACATATAAATTAGCTTACAAAATATGCTAAAAAAATGCAAAACTTGCTTATGTGCAAAACTAGCTTGTAAAATGCGTTATATAATAAAGCAATTATAAATAAACTATTATAATTTAAAATAACGCATTTTTTAATTAACTTAGCTACTTAATTAAATAGGCCACTTTTAAAACCTATATAAAAATCGTTATTTAATTTTTTAATAACTTTACGAATATTATAGCTATTAAAGTGTAGTTTAAAATTTTAAACTAATAACTTAATAAAAAATTTAAAAATATTTTTGTTTATTTTACTACTATTTTATATAGCTATTAATAAAATAGCTAAAAAAATAAACAAAAATATTTTTAAATTTTTTATTAAGTTATTAGTTTAAAATTTTAAACTACACTTTAATAGCTATAATATTCGTAAAGTTATTAAAGAATTAAATAACGATTTTTATATAGGTTTTAAAAGTGGCCCATTTAATTAGGTGACCAAGTTAATTAAAAAATACGTTAAGTTTTTTTTAAAATATAATTTAGCTATTAACCTAGGTATTAATTAATTATATTATTATAATAATTTATATATTTAAAAGTAAGGTGTTACGGCTAGTATTAACTTTTCACATGATTAAACTACCTTTAAATAAGGAAAAGATTTGCACTAGGCAATACGTATATAAAGAGGTGCTGTCTCGCTGTATCTAGTTTTCTCTCCTCTTTCTCTTTTTAGTCTTAATATTCTCGTTAATAAAGTATTAGCAGCTGCTGCCGGCTATGTCCCAGCTTCTTAATACGCTCGCCGTAACATGAGGTATAATATAATATAAATTATATAAAAATGTGTTTTATTTATGAGCGCAATAAAAAGTATAAAACGCGAGGAGAGAAATTTTATTGTGTAATATCCGTGGGGCCAAATTTTAGGGGCCAAAAATGTTACACTTTGGCAACCAAGGAGATAGGGCTAGCATACACTTCACCTTAGTACAACTTTGTGAAGAGAAATCTGTATATCGTCTCTGTTTTACGAATGCCACATGCTATAGTGTCTGATTGAATCCGCTAACGAGGCGCCAAAAGAACCCCCTATAGGCTTGTCTATCCTGCTCCTCCCAGACGCAAGTCGGCCGAACATTGAAGGGCAACGAGTTGCACATTATGTCCGAGGAAAACATGAGGATAGAAATTCTTGTTGTTATAACTACGCCCCGTAGTGAACAAACTGCGCCCACTCCAACGACATGCTCATGTCCTCCACCCTCACCGCCATCACCGCTGACTACAGCGTTGAAGCTACATCCCTACCACATCAACTCGTCACTCCTCGCACCTCTACACTAGGTAGGTCCAGACGTTCTATCGGGAGATGCCTGCCTGCTATATTTGACACTTGTTTCTCCTCGTCTGTAACGCCATCAAGGTCTGGAGGTTTTCGCGAATCCGAGCCTGGGCCATCACCTGGCGTGGTGGGCATAGTAGCTATTAGAAGCGGCCCCTGCAGGTTTTCCGTCGCCCTCTCCCGTTGCAGTGCATGGCCCAGAGTCTTGATGGATGGAGCATACGACGAGATGGCCCTACTGAAAGTATTCTCTGTTGAACTAGGAACATGCGTCCTCGCTGCATGGAGCGGCATCGAGCTGGCAAGGCCGGTGCCAATCCACTATATCCTCGGCAGGCCGTCCGCTGGATCGTGGCCGCTGCACACTTCGTCAAAGATCGGCCTGACGCACGCCCCCCACAGCCAAGACAGGCATTCGAGATATTCCTTATTCTTCTGCCAGGGTTCCGATCTACAGCCTTTCCAGTCCTTGCTCAGCCAGGCCGTTGCATCATTGCCAACTAGCTGCGGCAGACGAAGCACCTTAATAGCGACCGGGAGACGATGATAGCGTCACTCCGAAACCCGGCAATGTTGACAACAACAATCGTACTTGTCGCAGCGTGCTCCTGCGTCTTGGCCGCTGTCTGACTGAGCAAGAAGTACTCATGGCCTCTAATCCGTCTGGTCTCCTCGATACATACGTCCAGCTCGGCCACGGCTTCCCGATGCCGGCTTATCGCCATGTGGCTGGGCCCAGCACGAGAGTCAAAGTATCTCAAACCTCGATGTTGTGCAGATACTGGGCACAGGATGTTCGTCGCGTCAAATCAAAGAGATCCTCTATTAGACACAAGGCCCTGATCGACTCACTTCTATTCATGCAGAGCAAAGAGGACATAGCGTTCTGCAAGAGCAGGAGTGTAGTCGTGAAGTGACATGTGTCGGCTCTAGTCGTCGATGGATTAAATGCCGTGGCGGGGTATTCGAAATGAGGAGCATATTCTTCGAATGGATCCCAGCTCCCCTCGCGCTCCGCAGTCGTGACAGCATCCCACAGCCAGAGCCAGTCACCAACGCATGCCCGGGCTGTTTGGCAGCTCGGTAAATATTAGGCACCCACATGCACGCCATTGGCACCAACATACCGCCGCGCAGCGCCAGCGGAGACATGTTGTTCCTTGCCTTGGTGAGTCATACATATGTACGACATCTACCCAGTGCATTTATCAAACTGTGAAAAGGCTTCCCCCTAGCATCCTGCCGGGTTGGAGCTACCCTATCCCAAAAGGTATTGGCTTGGAAAAGCGTACTGAGGTGGTACCGAGCCAACCCCGCCAATTTCCCCGAAGCGGCAGGCGGTCTGGGCTTTGCCATAGCGGTAACCTTGGGACTTGGAATAGTAGAATTAAGCTAAACGAAATAGAGCAACCCGACAGAGGATGAGATCACCCCAAACATCGTAAAATGTCTTTACTCTCTTACGAGTGATTCTTTGTCTCGCGAATCTCCGTCGTCTATATCGCTGAGCTTGTGCTTCCTAGGCTGGTTGGTATGTCCCTCCCATTCTTTGTCAGATTTATCAGAGGATACCTCCGATTCGTCAGACTCAGACGGCTCCTGATCATCACCTCGGTTGGACGCCTGGTAGGTTCTCGTGGTCCCGGGAAGTTAAGACCATGGCTGGTAAAACTGGACAGCTGGGACCATTCATGGCAATAACCGGTGAGACTGGGTGCGAAGGAAAAGACGACAGCTGGCAAGACTAAAGTGGACCAGGAATAGACTGGACAGCCAAGAGCAAGGCCATTTAGCCGTCTAGTCTTGCCAGTTATGGTCTTGTTCATGGCTTGGCCAGGTTTACTAGCTATGGCCTTGTAGGAATGATGTTATGTATGGGTGCGTCTATGTTTATTTGGTTCTCCCTGGGGGTGTTATGCGACAAAATCTTTGTGTCTTAGTCACGACAGAGGTTCTTGGCCGAAGCATATGTGCCGCATGGTGGCACACCTGTTGCGTAAGGGAGTTAGTACGCGGACTTTCTTAGAGTTCGGGTCACTTGCTTGCTCGTTAAACTAAAACTGAAGAAAGAAAAGAATAAGAGATGAGTTTCCAGCGGTCAGTCTGAATCTTGTACCCCAGCCCCATAACTCCGTGCTCGGAAACGTCGCCGAGGCCTGCTCAGCACCAAACCGCTCGGTCGATGTCCAAATTTAAGCCCCCGAATGGATATAGGCGGCCCACTTGGTCCAAGAAGAGGGATAGTGTTCTCGGATCCTCATGACTGCTTCTCTCAAAGCCGCGGCCACCATCCTGTCATTAAAGGAATTGGTTTCGACACCAATGAGATTCTCATAGAAGACACGGGCAATATCCACCCCAACCTCGTCTTCCACTTTCCACAAGGATCCAACAACATGAGTGAAGCCTGCAATCTGTAGAGCCCCAGAAGTATGGAGACCTTCATCCCCAAGCCGGAAAGTGCCCATTGAAGCTGTCGTACAGGCAGATAGAAATGCTATCCAGAACTTCTGGAGGCTCTCCAGGGCCAAAAACTGCGACACGGTGAGTTTGTCGACCTCCTTGGTGTTGTCATTCCCGGTAGGCTTCTCCAAGACAAGGTGGCTTTGAGACGGATCGCCCTTGTCCGCCACACCGTGGCAGGCGAAGTGGACAATGTCACTTTTGGTGATAGCTTGCAATGCAAGACTTGCGGTTGGTTGTGGCAGATGCGTGCAATTCAATTTTCCCCCGGCGAGATTCATGACGATTTCCTTCTCCTTCCGCACTGCTGGTAGAGGTGCATGACCGCCGGGAGTCGTTTCCATTGTAATGACGGTCAAATCCAGTTTCGCTTGGTTGCTCTCGCTTCTCAGGGCTCGAGACCGGGTAGAACGCTGTCTGGCATGTAATAGAGCCTTGATCGATGGCATGTATGACGAAATCGACAGAGACAATGCGTCCTGGTCAGGCTCGAACTCTGAGGCGGCAGCATGGAAGGGGAAGCCGGCGGCAGCCCCAGATCCGATCCACCAAATTCGGAGCAGTTTTCCATCCGTGGGCATGGCACCGCAATTCATCAGCTCGTCAAATACGGGCCGTACACAGCAGGCCCATAGCCAGTCAAGGAAGCCTGGCGATACTTGTCTCGGCTGTTTGGGAACTTTTCTAGAGAGTACCTCGTAAGATCTTTTCACAGGAAAATCCACAATCGAAAAACCTGCACTGAGGTGCACGCCGAAGTTCACTGCTTTCTCGAGCCGTAAGTTCGAGAGCGGCAAAACCCGTATGCCTGAGTCGACAAGAATGATGGCGTCACTTCTCATGTAGCTGATGTTCACTATGACGACGGCACCATCCTTGGAGCACGACTTCATGCGGTCAATGGTAGGTTCGAGAAGGAAGTCGCGGTGGCCATCAATGTTCCTGATTTTGCGGAGGCAATTGATGAGGTCGGCTTCGGCAGCCCTTCTCTCCCGCAATTTGAGCTCTCCGAGACGACAACCTTGGAGGTTGGGAGGAATGCGCAGCTTTGCCTTTATATCTATAAACTCCTTCGCAAGGTTCTCGTGAGTTGCTGCCAATGCCAATACTTCGTCACTATTATCCATGGCAAACCCGAGTAGCATAGCTCTCCCTGCCTCGAGCTGTCGAAGGGCCTCCTCAGGCTTGTCTACCTGTAGCAGCAAAGAGCAAATCTCGGAGGCCAAGCCCGAGGTTTCCGAAATCACCTGCTGCTGGTCCTGTAAGGACAAATACCTTCCACAGGCCAGGGGCAACAGCCGCATGGCGGCAAGGCCGACTGGCACGGCATCTTCCCACTTACCCAGCTCCCTGAGGATCCTAATTGCCTTCCGAGCTGCCTGGATTCGTATCAATGGCAGGCCATTGGGCAACTCTACCGCTTCCTTATAGAGGCGGAGGGGTTCGGTGAAGGCAGAAGGATCCACCTCCGGATCGTTCTCGAATATTTGCGCAGAAAGCAAGTTGCCGTGGCGGACAAGATACAATGCTCGATCCGGAGCATTTTGCGGTGTCACTTCGAGGCCTTTTTCTAAGTGGCACACTGCTGCCAACAAATCTTCATTAGCTTTACGGCCGTTTCCGTCCCATTTAGTTAGGTAGGCCTGGGACAGAGTATGTCGAAGATGGGGGACAGAGTATGTCGAAGATGGGGGACGTGCGGATCATTCGGGCCGACAAGCCGTATTGAGCTCTCGCCATGATCGATGGCGAGCAGGATGTCCGATTTTTGCTGTTGTTTGGATTTCGTGTCCCTGTATCGGATGGCCAGGGCGTTGCAGAGCAAGGAGCGGGTGACTATAATCTCTACATGACCTTCCGGGTGCTTCGTCAGCGCTTGGTCGAGGTTGTGCACGGCTTCATCTAAAAGCTCGCCGCTCAAGTGCCGGCCGTACGCGTTGAGCAAGATGTTTCCAAGATTTTGTAGATTTATAGCCCACTCAACGGCGTTCGGATTTCTCAGACTAGCCAAGTCCCGGTATCTAGAAACGGCAATATCCAGGGTTTCAGTCTCTCCGGTCCATTCGAATCTGAGGCCGAGAGCATTTGCGAGGTTGCTAAGGCTAAACAGACGGGTCTTACTGCCTTCCAAGGAGAGTTCAACTGCCAGCTCGAACAAGCTGGTAGCTGCTTCAAGGCTGGAAGTCTCCGCTGAGTTGCGGAATTGAGTGAGGTGGGCCAAGCCAAGATTGTTCAACCATGTCGTTTTCTCGGGATCGCCGTCCTTGGAAAGATCTACCGCTTTCTTTCCGTTCTGTAGCGACTCTTGTAGGTCGGTCGGTTCTCCCTCTCGTTGATAGCGATGGTACTGAGCGAATGCAAGAGCTCCGTAGACAAATGATATATCTGGTACCGTGCATTCTTCCTTTTGAGCTAGTTCTTTTGCCTCTAGCCCCATGTTAACCGCATTATCTAAGTGCGCACTCTCATCCCCTATCCCGAAATCAAGCAAGGATGGCTGATACTCGGCGAGGTTTGAAAGGGCGTATATACGCGTGTCGGTCCCGACATCGGGGAGGTCTTGAACAGCTTTAGCTCGCTCGATGCCCATCTGGAGATCTCGGAGGTTTGCCGCATTCCGAAATCGCCGCAACAGAAGATTTCCGTGAAGCTGGAGTAGCTCTGGGTGTTTATCCACCACGTGTGGAAACGAGGCCAACTTTTTAATGGCTGTGTCGAGCTCGAAAGGGTCCAGATTGGCCTCGAAGACAGCGAGATGAGCACGTCCGTAAATCAGGAGATAATCCGAGAAATACCGATTCCTCTCGTCGATAGCCAAGTCGACTCGTTCTACTAGGGCAGCTGCACATTTCATATCTTGTGCGTCTCTGGTGCGTGTTAGGTACCGTTCAAGGAGGGTGTCTGATGCAAATAGTAGCCTCGTCACTAGCGCTGGGTCATGCGGAAGCGTCAGGTTCACCGCCCGAATCCTCAGATCGATTTCGAGATTGTTCAGCTTATGCCCGAGGGCATCGTTCCGTTTTAGTCTCATTGCCGCTGTAGCTGTAGCTAGACAATCAAGCCGGGAAGCTTTGACAGCATCTGGAGACGGGGTTATGCCGTTGGGTTGTTGTTGGTCCAGTGCATCGAGGTCGTGTGTCAGAATCTCTAGCCATCGAGCGTGATCGATGTCGTTCGCCATATCTATTCTCTAGTCCTCTGAGATGTATGATTGTGGAGGATTTAGTTGTATGTTTGGCGATGGTGGCATCTAGATCTGGAGATCGGGGAATCGTGCGGGCGAGAGTGAAGCTGAGAACCCAACGTAAAGGGCGTGGGGGGTCGATTTGTTGCCTAAATCACGTGTATTCCCCCACCCGTCCCCAAGATCTCTGTTCATCCCAACCAGCCCCCTAACTTCCACCGGACTTCATCAGTGTCAACATGTCCAGCCCAAAGCATTTTGCGGTCCTGATCGGCATCGACTTCTACATCAGACAGCCCTTGCACAGCTGTGTTCGAGATATTGATTTGGTCGAGGGCTATCTGAAGACTCTTCGGCAAGAGAATAGATTCAACCTACTAGATATTACGAAACTTACAGCAAGCAACCCAACGAGTCAAGAATCTGGACTACGGGTCCCACCCGAGAGCAACGAAACCTTGGCAACGTTACAGAATATCAAGGAGAACCTGAGCCGAGTTGCTTCGGAATCAACCGAAGGCGATTATGTCTACGTTCACTTCTCTGGCCACGGCACAGTTTCGCGAGATGGGGAGCCAGCTCTCGTCCCGTTCGGATGCGAAGACGGCGGCAACGGACCGCTAAGAGACTGTCTTGCAGGTATAGACTTGGCAAAGCTCCTCAATGAGGCGGTAATAAAGGGGGTAAAAGTCCTTCTAGCACTTGACTGCTGCTTCTCGGGAAAGATGCCGCGACACAGACCACCAGACGCAGTACGGTACATCCCTTTCGTCTCCCTGTCTGATACCGAGAGTGCCAAGTTGCAACCACACCAAGCCCACCAGGGTGTCTTCCCCAGCGACACGACCTTCCGAGGCGCATCGGCGCGTGCGAATTGGCTTATGGACCCAAAGGGCTACACAATCCTCACAGCATGCGGACCAGCACAGACTACACACGGCTTAAACTTTGGCGGTGGGAGGCTACATGGTGCTTTCACATACGTCCTGGTTCGGGCGCTTCAGAGATTGGGCTCGTTGAATATGAGCCATATGGTCGTATTCCAGTTTATCTGTGCCATGTTCAGAGCTATGGAGTCCCCCCAAGTCCCCCAGATGAAAGGAAGCGGCGACTTTACCTTCTTCGGAAATCTACATGGCCCCGACGACTCTTTCTTTCCTATCGTCAAGTTATCAAGCGGCAAAATAATTGTCCAGGCAGGGGAGATAATGGGAGTTCACGAGAATGATAAGTTGGCTCTCAGTCCTCTGAGCGTCTTTACCAGTGAAAACTGGGATCACAAGTATGGGCTCGCAACCGCCCGGAATGTGGGCGGAGTAACAGCCGAGGTCAAGCTTGATAGCTTTGATTCTACTCAGATCGGCTCTGGCTGGATAGCGAGACTACTCAAATTATGCGAGGATGTCCCGACTATTAGCGACCCCCCCGATGGGAAACCTTTGAGCTCGCTAGCAGATGGTTTAAGAGAGAAGGGCCAACACTTACAAGAGGACGTGCTCCTTCCGCCCGGCTTCACAGGAGCAACGGCACCTTTCAAGGCGACAATCAACGACCAGGGCAGATTTGAAATACGAGATCGAGAGGGGCGAAGAGTCGACTTCGATGCACTTTCGCTACTGCCAGCTCATTCCCCGAGTATCCGCGCTCAGGTCTTACGTGTTCTGGCATACCTCACAAGATATCACGACATTGTGAACACGAAGCCATTGAAGGAGAGCGAGACGCTGCGAAATGCTGTCGACATCAGGCTATGCAAAGAGTCCGGGGGCCCGTTTCCAGATGCCGAAGTCATCAACGTGGAAGACGGAGAAGTGCTCCGGTTGTCAATTATTAACAACGGCGAGCAATCGATTTTTGTGAACATCTTTTGTCTCACTGGGGGGTGGGAAATCGAAAACATGCTGGCGGCCGAGAATACATTACTACCTCCCCAGAAGTCTACCGAGGGTGACCAAGACCTCGAACTCGGGTTCAGGATGACGGTCCCGGAACAATGCATCCTCCGTGGGATTAACAGCTGCGAGGACATTTTCAAGGTCTTTTTAACTACTAGGCAAGTACCACTCGCAAACCTGGCGGCGGTTAGACCTCTGCTACGGGGCTCACCAGCTAAATGGGAGGACGACTTGCGAGACTCTTGGATAGCGCGGACGTTGCGCATCCACACAACAAAGAAGTCAACACCACCGCCCTAATTTCAAGCTGGGGAGGGGAGAGTCTGCCAGATAGTCTGCGTAAGTGCTTGTCCCTGGGAACTTGAGTCAAGACGAGTTCTGTGTTACAACTTTCTAGTGATTTGGTCAACACGTTAGCGAAGAGGCAGAATCGCCCGCGATATATGTAGGCAACGTTCACGTGATATTTACTCAATTTTGAATGCTAGGCGGACTGGCCCCTTCATGACCTAGTAATTTCCCTATTGGTACTCATGTACTGCGCCACCCTCAGGCATATGCCTGTCTGCCTTGAACTCAGCATCTGGCCGCCATCAGGCGTTATAGCGCGACCAGGCCAGAACTTGAATTGGCGTTGCAGAAACATATTGTCACGGAGGGTGGGTCTAATAGACCCAGTATGTAGAGGGATCGGTGGAACTATAGACTGGGTGATCCCTAGTATATATAGGTCTGTTTTCTACACTATTGTACAGCTTAGAACTTAGATCTTAGATCATCTGAATACACTACTATCTGATCGCTTCTGGTGAAAGCACTGGTCAATTCCTTCTAATAGATCAATCTCCACTTCTCCGCGAGACATATCAACATCTTCCAATACGGTATCATGGATCCCGAACGCGGCTCGGCCCTTCCTGGCACCACCAAGGAGTGGGCCCGGATCATCTGGTCATGGCAGACTGTCGTCGATATGGGGAGTAGGCTTCGTGCAACACTCAAAGGTAGCAGACCTAATACAAACCTAGATTCAACTAAACTCGATGAGCAGAGTAAGTAGAACCAAGTGGCATCCGAGTTGACTGGTCTATCAAAGTAACAAAAGCATATGTCTAGTCGAGGATTTTCCGCAAGGTTACCCCCGGTACTTGGCCCTAATAGCTTCAGATGAGGCGTTCTACATCTGTCGAGGATTCTCCTATCTGAGAAGCCGCCTACTCTTACTTAAACAAGACAGACTAGTTGTCCTTGAGAAGCGTCTGAGGGAAATAGACGACGCAGAAACGGTTCCGCTCTTCCTGGGGGCGTCTCGAGAAGACACAAACACGCAGCGTCGGCAGGTTCTTGACGAGATAGACGTGGCTCTGCCAGATTATTGTTGGTTGCTCTCTCTCGGCTCTTTGCCCACATGACTAATTCTTGAACAGACAGGTTCATGGAAATGGGGTCCCGCGTCCTCAGCTTGAGACGACCTCCTCGACGTAATGTTACTAGTCTAACGAATTGGCTGAACGGCACGGCTGCACTAGCGCGGGACGAGACGGCGTACCTGATTAACACCAATGACCTCGTCAGCCTGAGTTCTTCGGGGGATAGACTAGTCACATCCATGGAGGGCTTAGCTGAGGATGGTCTGATTCGTTTCCACAAGGGATTCAGATCTGTGAGCCAAAGCCACTCTCCTGAAACCAGCATGTTTTATGCTAAAACACGACAATATGAAGCTGTCGGGGAACTGCCGATCGAGAGACTTACATGTCTATCTGTACTCAGGCGTCCTTGTCAGACGTCTTTCGCACGTCGCCATCTCCGCATTAGTGGCGTTGCTCTTGACAGCGCCCATCATCGCTTGCTTTGCCGTGCAAAGCATACCACTTCGCCTAGTACTGATATTAATTGCGACTATGATGTTGCTGATGACTATGGCAACCCTCTCTTACCAAAGAACAGCTGAGTTGTTCATAGCCGGAGCTACGTCGGTGTCCAACCCACAATTACCTACAAACCAATCTAATAGTTCTCTAGTTATTGTGCGGTCCTAGTCGTATTCCTCTCTGGCAACAGCTCTTCCTCGCCATGATCAGTGATGGGAGCTATAGTATTTCGATACTTGATTCCTCCAGGCCCGTTACATTACAAGTTTGGCACGTGCATCAAGATACTACCTCAGTGGCTCATTGGGCTTGCAATCTGCGGCATATACGATGTGGGGTGGAAGGTGATGGAAGGCCATGGATTGCCAGCCCGGCTGCCATAGTGGGAAAATGCACATTAGGCATCAACCCTAGGTCGATTTGGGATCCTGGATAACTCTGCCATTACCTTAACGGTCTCTTCATCGAATTCAGGTAGCAATTTGTCACAACAAGTACCCAGATATTTGTGCTTGAATCAATACAGTTATATCTCAATTCCAAGGTTGATGGCAGCTCTGAGTCTTGTGGTGACCCACTATCGACTGCCGACTCGTCTCCAGGTAGTAGAAATGGCATCCAGTCTGGATGGGTATATTCGCCCTGACACCATATAAGCCGTCGTAGCTCAGACTGACAGCGTAGATATAGGGGCGATAGCCCGAAGTTTACCATCGACTATGAGGAACCAAGGCCGTACGTCCAGGAATACGAACAGGCGAGTTCGAGGTGAACCGAACGTGATAATTATTCCTGACTAACCTAAAGCATCAGGCTGCTCGGTTCCGTCCAGGCGACAAAGTCTGGTATCACTCCGCAGGTAGTGCCACCCCTGAAGGCCCGTTTAAGGTATCATCATCCCCTTCCGCTGGGAAGTATATCCTCTGCTTGATTGAGGATGTAAAAGTGATGGTCAAGAAGGGGATAGAAATCGATGAGGAGCACTTGAAGCCCGTGTAGGCGTGGTCGGACGTTTAACCGGGATATCGTCTATCATGGAGGAAAACTGTTCACTATGAGCCTAGGTTTAATCAACAATTCTCGCAGCTCCCTTTCCCAGCTTCTTCCTCTTCCTCAAATGTTCACGGTCGAAGTGGTTATTTATTACAGCTGGCCGGGAGTAACAGAACATCCGTTACTTATACGTTAAGCTTTTGTTTCCGTAGCAGTTAGGGCATTGTCATTTGTCCATCAGCAAGGGGAACGATCGGGGGTCCGGCGACTCCTGTGAAAAGGGAACCCAGGCCTTGTTCTGCCGAATGCGCCTTGACTTTGGAGTCTTTCGCTTATCGCAGAGGACAACCATTAAGTTACCTGCCTGGATCCGGATGTTGGACAGCTTTTTGTAGGTCAGGTCCTCCGGCTGGTTGCAGAGGATCCCAGCTAGACGCGCACTTTTGGAAATCCGAAGATTGATGGCCGGTTTAACGTATTTTTTTTTTCCTTTCTGCGCGCTTGTTTTTTTATATTTTGGGTCAGACGGTAGTAAAAGTAGTTAGCGCAATAGTTCTTTATAATAACTTTTCTGCGCTATGCTTTTTTAGTACTAATTTTTTTAGTAAAATTCTGTAGTTTTTACTAGTAGTTGTTGGATTTCAGTGTATTGCGATCACGCCACGTGTTGTTGTGTAGCTCTATCTCCTATTCTAGCCTGAATTTACAGTGGTTTATGTGTGCGCCAAGACTAGCCCTGATGCTTAGTCATTAGCGCAACTAGTGGCTTAGGTAATGGTGATCTCCTCATCTATGCCTCATAGGCTCGCATTTCCCACTTTATCACTTAGTATAATCCAACAGTAGTCACAGCTAACACCCCTACACAACACCTGCACATAACACACTTTGCGCGGCGCAGCGTTTGTAAATAACTTCTTTCTTTCTTTCTTTAAGTGTAGATTTTTTTTAATACAAACAATGTTTTCCAGAGCCTAGCCTTTGCAATAATTGCCAACTGTAACAATTTACACTTTACTTACTACTTTTTAATATTTTCTTTAATTTTATTAAACATTTAACACTTTAGCTACTTTGCTTTTAATTTTTTTACTTTTTGTTTAATTATAACAAAGTTAGTAAAAAAAAAAAAGCTGCTAAAGCGGTTGTTAAAAAACAAATATATTTTAATATTAACAACTTTGTTTTTTTTTTTTTCGAAATAAAAAAAAACTTTATGCTTAAGCTTAACAACAATTATTATTAATTTTTTAGCTTGGAAAACTTAAAACTAGAAAAACGGCTACAGTAAAATATAATAAAGAAAAGATTAAAAAAGAATTTATTAAACAATGTTATAATTCAGGTGCACTACTAACTAAACCACTAATTAAAGTGTGTTCTTTTTAATTTTGTTTGCTTATATTACTATAATTTATCTAAGTGTGCTTTGCACACTATTTTTTGCTTTTATAAGCTTTAGTTTTATATAAAACTTATTATATAAAATATATATTATATTATATTTAACTTTAAAAAACTTTTTAAACGTAACAATTTTAAAGCTTTTATTTAAAAGTTATTTATAATATATAACTATTATAGCTTTAAAACAATTAGCTTGCTTTATTTTTTTTATAAAACTTTTATATATAAGTTACTTATAAAATAGCAACAAAATATTTTTAAATAATAATAAAAGTTAAAAACTGTTAAATTTTTTTAATATTAATATAATAAAATTAAAAAAAGCTTTTATTTAACTATTTTAACAGCAAAATGCTTAATTAACTGCTAAGCTTAACAAACTAAAAAAACAATTAAAGCAGAAAAAGCAGTTTATATTAAATTTGTATAAACTGCGTTTTAAAAAAGCATATAAAACAATTATAAAAAAAAAAAAAAAAAGTTTTAAGAATTAAAAAATTAGAAAATTTAAAAAACTTTAACAATTTAAACATTTTTTATTAAACTTTTTATTATATTACTTTTTTTAATTAATAGCTTAATTTTAGCTATTATATTAAAAATAACTTTTTTAATTTAAAGTTATTTATATTATTATTTTTATTATTATTTTTATTTTTTAATTAAAAAAAGCATTTTTAAAACTAAGCTAAACGTAGATTTTATTTACAACGTTATTAAAACAAGCATAATAATAAGTTTAATAGCAATACAAACTTAAGCAAGCTATTTAAATTTAAATATTTTTTATTCGAAATAAATTTTATTTATAACAAATAAGTTAAATAAATTTAAAAGTTAAACTTTATGTTTATTAGCTTAATATATAAGTTTTAGCGTTATTTTAAACGTATTTTATATATATATAGCAAAATAAACTAAGCTTGCAAAAACTAATATTATAATTTTATTTAAAGCTTAAATAGCAAAAACTAGTATTAATATAAACATAATTAAAATGCATTTTTTGCATAAACTAAAACTTTTATTTGCTAGTTAGTTTTTTTAAAAACTAATATTAGCAGCAAATTAAAAATAGTTAAATAGCTACTTAATTAAAACTTTAAAACTTTTAACTATTATTTTACTTAAATAAAAAACTAAAAAAATAAGCAAACTAACTTTAAAAAAGTTATATTATATTATTAAAAGCTTTTTATTACGCTTTAAAATAAAATATTTAATTATTTTAATTTATTATTTATTAAAAAAATTAATATAATAAATATAGCTATATAACGTTAAAAAATAATAAAATTAACTAAAAAAAATTAAAACTAAAAAAATTTTAAGCAGTTTAAATTTTAAACTAATTTTAAACTAAACAAAAGCTTTTAATAATATTAATACTTAAATAAAAAAAATTATTATTGTTAAAGCTAAAAATATGTTAATATAATTAAAAAGCATAATAATTACTATATTAATAATAATTAAAAAAGTTTTAATTAAAACAATATTAATAATAAACATAAGCGTTATGTTATAAAAAAATCTTTATTAAATAACAATAGCTTTTATTTTTTAATAAAACGTGTTTATAATAGTAACAACTTGTATAAAAATTATAAGTTAACTATAAAAAGTGTTAAATGTTTTAATTATAACTAAATAAAACATATAAATTATAATTGCTTATAACTTTAAAAAACTAAAAAGCAAAAAATTTAAAAAATTTAAATTATTTATAACTTAAATAAATACTGTTTTAAAAACAATAATAATGTTAACTATATTTAATTTAAGTTTTTATTAAAAAGCTATATAAGTAATAGCTAAAAAAAAAACAAATAAGCTTAATTTTTAAAAATGTTAAATTTAAGTTTAATTAATAGCTTTATATTTTAATTTTACAACGTTTTTATATTTTTTGCAATATTTATACTATATTTTTTAAAAAACTTTTTATTTAAACTTATGCTAATTTAAATTTATATGCTAAATATAATTGCGTTAATTATACTTTTGCTTTTTATTATAAATTAAAAAAAGCTTTTTTTTATATTTATTTTTTATAATATGTTGCTAATAGCACTTTTTTTTATTTATAACGCTTATTAAGTTTTTTATAAATTAATTAATAGCTGCAAAATTATTTAAAAATTTTGCTGCGCTTATATTATTATTAATAAAAATAACAAATTTAAAAGCAGGTTTATTTTACTATTTTAATTAACTTTAAAAAATTAAAGTATTATATTAAACTTAAGCTTTAATTAATAATATTTTAAACTAATAATAGCTTTTTAATTTATAAAAGCTTATTGCAATTAAAAGTTTTATTAAATAATTATTTAACTGCTTAAACTTATATAGCTTAAAAAAATAAAATTATTTTTAACTTAGTTAAAACTTAAAAAAGTTTTAGCTAAGTTTTATAACTTAGCTAATTTTTTTAATAATAATAAAGCTAGCTTACTTTTTTATTTTAAGCGCAATAATTTTATAATAAATTTATAAAATAACGCTATAGTTTTTTATTATTTTATATATATTTTTAGCACAAAATAAGCTAATAGCTTTATAAATTTAGCTTAATAAAATATTAAAAAATAAAAAAAAATATAAATTTAAAAGCTTTGCTAACGCTTTAATTCTTTTTATATTTAAAAAAAATAAAAGCTTATGCTTATATATTAATTATAAAAAACTTAATAAAATTATAATAAAAATTTTTTTTTTTAATTTTATTTTAAAAATGTTAAATAAGCTGTTTTATACTAAAGTTTTTATTAAAATTAATTTTAAAAACGTTTATTATTATATATAAATTAAAAAAAAAATAAATAAAAAACAATTTTTTATTATGTTTATAAGTTTATATAATGCTTTTGCTATTTTTTAAAATTATATACAAAAAATATTTAATAATATTTTAAATATTTTTTGTTTTATATATATAAATAATATATTTATATTTTTAATAAATAAAAAGTTTTATATAAAACATATA